>JBAJNP010003477.1:0-39413 GCA_036877545.1 Yasuhikotakia modesta
GGATTTTATAAAAGTAACAGCTAAATAAAAATTACAATGCAGTATAACACATCACCACATGTCAATTTCCTCCTGTCAAACGACACACTTATCAAATACCGCCATATCAAACACTCTTCCTCCAGAGGAGAGATGAATACAGCTGCAGGGTAAATAAAGACTAAAACCATTAAATAAGATGCATTCAGACATGATGTATGGCGTCATCATCTTAATGTTTACAGATTAAAGCTACAGAACAATGTTCAGTGGGACTAAATAGTGCTTAAATAATAGTAAATAAAGTCTTAAAACATGTTATTTAACAGATGTTATTGTTTTTTCTCCCGCAATAAAATGATGTAAACAGACATCTGATACATTTTAACTTGTCTAATATAACAGCCTCCTAAAACGTGAGATGTGTCTGACGTTTGATGTTTCAACATCTCAGCGCTGCTTTACTGGAAGTGCTTCTGCTAAAACAAACGTGTCACTTCTGATGAAATACATCAGACTTCCTTATGACAACCTCTTAAACTTCACCTGTAACTGGTTAGTGATTATTAAAACACGTGTTTAGGCCTTTACAACAACAGCAGGTTTCAGCACTTCCTGCTGACATTTCCTGCAGATCTGTTGTTACTCACTCTGTGTTGTGACAGTATATACAGAACAATGGAGGTTTGTGTGAGAAGTAAATTCTGATACCAGGGGGTTTCCCATCATCTGTTAAATAGAGCCAAACAAAAACTAACTCCACTGTAGGACAAACTGCACATATCTTCTGTTAATACTGTCACAAAATTCACCCTGTTCTGAAGCTAAATACATCAAATGAAGAAATTAACCGAGAGTGAAGGCTGAGCAGAGATTCAGCCACTGCTGAAATGACAGCATTTACATAAACACATGCTGCCTCAGTCATACAAGATCCATCCAGCCACATCCACTGTGATGAACCTTTTGTTTCTTGCGCTTCTTAAAGGACAAAAGTCAACAGCAGCACAAAACACATGGAACAGAACAGCGTTAACTTTCTGAAGACTGACGTCTGTTGTGATGGTAGCGTAACAGTTAAAGGCATGACGACGTTGACGTGCGTTTATGTGGTTGTGACGTCACCGGGTTAAACTGCGGGCAGGTTGCGGGGCGCGGCGTGACGTCACGAGGGCTTGAGAAACATCCGCTGTTGCGATTGCGATCGTTTCCTTGTATTTACCGTCACCCACCGGCGCCGGTTCCCCTTCATTAACATCATTTGTGTTCAAGCGGACGGTGCTTAACCATCACGCGTACAGGTGAGCTGGAGGGAGGAAGACTGAGGTTCACTTACAGCTGCTCGATCTGGTTCTGAGAAGCGACGGCGGTGGCGCAGAAGTACGGCGTGACTTTAACCCCGCAGCAGGAGCAGAAGACCCGGGCAGAGGAGCTGTCCGTCACCGCCACCGTCTCCAGAGTCATGCCGGAGGATGCGACCGGACACCCTCAGTCCTCTACATCTGTGTCCCACAGGAGCGTCAACACGAACGCTTCTCTTAAACGTGCGGTGAACTCCGCTGAAGAGTCACTCGCCGCGTGCGTGTGCGTGTGTGTGCGGGACACGCGCGTTTCTGCGCATTCAGCGCAGCGCTGCGCAATAACACTTACACCGAGAGGGGCGGGGCCGTGACGCGCGTCAGCGTGGCGCTCCGCGGGGCTCCACTGACGGACGACACTCCAGACACCGGCGCAACGACGCGTTGAGTCTTTCTTCTCCAATGACTGGAGTCTGCAGGTCCATCTCTCAGGCCAGACTGATGTTCTCCAGACACACTCGAGAAGATCCAAGAATGGCTGAAGCTTAAAAATAAACAACAGAACAAGGGAAAACATTAATTTAGCGAGATGGGTTGGAAAGTGAATTATCTGCTGGTGTAGTGAAGCTCACAGAAACTTGTCCGGGTTGCATTTACCTCCCAAATAAAAATGACAATAAACATTAAACTTTGGATAACACTTAATCCGCATAAATGAAGGCAGAACAACATTGCTAAGATGATGTTAACACAGGTGAAAACCTCTCTCTCTTACAGCCTGTAGTCTTATGCAAGTGAGAGCACAAAACTGAACGATTCTTTTGTTGTAACACAAAGTAGGAAAGACAAAAAAAGGCTTTGAAGAATAAATTATGTCATATAGACTCATAATAACAAATACATGACAGGGTCACAAAGTGGAACAGAGAACACAACACAGAATTTTCACTTATTTAAACCTGCTATTTGCCATCATTATTTATCCTAAAGTAACTATAATTGTTATGCAAATCCAAGCATATGACTCCGCATGCGACCAACATTCACTTATAAATAGATTAATAATGACATTTGAAAAATGACAATCTTTCCTTCTTGACCTACTAGAAGATATTTTCCAGCATCTGGTGTGTGTGTGACCCAGATCTTTCAATGACACGCTACACTATTAAACACTCACTTTCCCACATTTAAAACAAATGCCACTGAACAAATGCAGCCACACCACAACGTATGTAAAATGTTTGACGGAAATAATACACATACGTGCACAACCAACAGATCATCACGACAACAGCCAAAAGCAAAACAGGTGTCAGCTGCACCTGCAGGACAGAGGAAACACCCATCTGCTATTCTGTCCAGTGTCAGTAACTGGTACAACTGGATTCCACTGCAGCTCTGATTTACTGACTTTTATTTTGGGATGAACTTTGTCACACTCCCCCCATACAACAACCTTCACAGTGTTTGCATACCTTACATATATGCTGCCATTTCTGCAAGATACTCCCCATCATCTTATTTTCGTTTCGTGGAGTCTTCAGACACACACGTGCCTGTTGACCTGACAGAGGAAGTTCATCCCAGCTCTCTGTCTCGGTGAGGTGACAGACAAGAGGGTTAGTGGTTAACTTCAGCTCAGCTGTGTGAGAAAATACTGCGGTTAAATACTGGTGGAGTGTTCACATAAACCATTTAAACTGCTAGTTCAGAGATAACTCAGAGATAACCTTCTGAAGTGAGGCCAGCGGTTTCCTGCAGAATAAGTATGATAGCAACTCATTAGTTTTGAGGTTTAACAGGGATAGACATTATGAAGGCAAACTTATTTTGCAGTTTAAGTTATTGTTGTTGGAAATTCACCTTTAACACTTTTTATATAAATGTAAAAGAACAGGAAGAAACAGGTGGTGAAACTCGAGTGAATGAGAGAAATTCAGACATGAATCAGCTTGACCTGCTTCACCAGCCCTGCGAGAAACTGTCAGCTCATCAGATCACACTCAGACACACAACTATGAGCCGATCTGTACATCAGACTCAAATGCTGCTTAAAATGACTTTACACTTACAGCCCAGTGGATAAAAAAGCAAGAAAACTTTATTTGTTTTATATTGAACAGGTTTTTGTGGGGGTTGATGGGAGGCGTAAAACCAGTTAGAGTCAATAAGAAACACATTTGATTGCTTCTGCTGCATGACCTCCAGAACCTCAGGAGTGAGAACCACCCATCCGTCATCATCAGATAACCTGATCAGAGAAAGAGAGAGAACTTGTGTTCATCATCATCATCAAACTTCATCTTGATCTTCATCTTCATGTGTCCAGAACACTGTACCACCAAACTCACCTCTTCAGTCATGGTGTGTATATGGTGTCCGACACAAACCACCTGAAACACTCGTTTCTTTTGGGTCACGATCTCTATCCCCACGCAGAGCTGGTTTAATGTTCCCTGCAGACCCGAGTCTGTATCTTAACCATCAGAAACAACCGCAACAGCAACACAAACGTGCATGTCTGCAGGTTTGTTTGTTTCACACGCTGGAAACAGGAAGTGTCCACACATGTGAACTTTGCTGCCCTCTTGTGATTTGTACTGTTATTAATGACATGCGGCTGTTATGATTTGCCGCAAGAGGACAGCAGCGCCTCCAGAAACATTTGTAGTGCATGTGATCTACAACACAACACAACACAGCCTTACAAACACATTAAAGCTGCATTTCGGCTTGGAAAACAGCAGCTATAACATTAGTTTCTTTTGCATTTTGTAGCTCTGATATTTTAATACTAAATACACAGTAGATGAAAGTGTGGTTAATACAGTACAAACAATTCACTGCATCAATGTTTCCAGTATTTCCTTTAAACAGAAAAACCTTCAAATGCAACAAAACAATAAAATAAAAAATTCTGTGTTTATTGTGGTTGTTTTTTGTAATTAAACTTGATTATTATTTTAAACTAAGCTGGTTTCCTCCAGATGAATGATCAAATACCTCAGTCTCTTTAAACCTGAATGCTGCCATTCTGGTAGATAGATGTAGAACTGAACACCAGCTGTTGCTCAGGTCTTCAGGTTTGTGGAAACAATAGAGCGAGGCTCATACAGAGAAGGGGGCAGATGGGGTCCCCCTTCAGACAATGTGTGCTGGTGGGGGAGGTGTGACGCACTGAGGGTCCGTGATGAGATATCACCCTTCAGCGTGATGGGAAACTGCGTGGCATAAACTCATACTGCAGGAACAGAGTTTTAAACCATCTGTTTGAAATGCTTTATCAGCAAATGGAGTGTGATTTTGTGTTTTAGGTTAACAAATATGGCACCTTTTTAGGTGTAATTTATTACTTGTTTTACAAAATTGCAATAATTAAGTCTATATTGTGCATTTCTTTCTTTTCCTATTGCATGCATTCATGCAACTCATGCAATTCCTGTGAGGTGTTTATTTCTCCATGCCACCCTGCAACCGGCTAATGAACTATAGACCCCCATAACACACTGAAGGTTTTAGATGACTGTACCTGAACATGTTAAATACTAGTCTGGTAATACTAATCCCCTTACCAACCCATCAAACCGGTTCTAGACTGTAGAACCTGAAGA
Organism: Yasuhikotakia modesta; assembly: GCA_036877545.1. NCBI lineage: Eukaryota > Metazoa > Chordata > Actinopteri > Cypriniformes > Botiidae > Yasuhikotakia > Yasuhikotakia modesta. The sequence continues at coordinate 4,892 of JBAJNP010003477.1, forward strand.
TGCCCAGCATTAATGAATCAGTGAGCAGCTAAAGCAGGTTATGACGTCCCAATCCTTCTGAAAGTATGATAAATACATTCACAAGCTTCACCGGGATGTTGAATAAACAAAGCAATGTTGATTCTGACTGTTTCACATTAAACACATTTCATGGATGGCTGCACTAAAGGAACTGTTTTATGGTAACTCATGTAGCAGTTTCTTCTAGCAAACAAGAGCCAAATGTTGCAGTATTGGTTTGGCAGATATCTGCACACACTGGGTCTGTATGTATTTCAGACACCGGCTCACTGCTGAGTTCATTCACAGATATGTGAAATCGTGTGAGGTGGCTCTGTGTGCATGCAGACGCCGCAGCATCACCTTGCTGTGAAGGTGGAATAAGAGAATTGCTTCACAAAATCCTGTGTGACAGTCAGTCTGTGTGTGTCAGTCAGTCTGTCTGTGTGTGTCAGTCAGTCTGTCTGTATGTGTCAGTCTGTCTGTATGTGGGAGACAGCAGTGTGACTGGATTCTGAATATAACAGTTTCTGTAGGCATTTACACGTAATTTCTTACTGCACAAACCTAACATATAATTGTAGTGATTTGTTTACGTTTTGAAAACAGTTCCAATAAATAAATGTTATTATTTCAGTGTAACTGTAATGATAGTGATGATGTAGTGGTTGCCCTTCTGGTTTTGGGTGGTACCTCATGTTTTTAACGCTAGTTAGCCTCTCTGAGTTATTCTCCTACTTTACCTTTAAATTACAAACTCGCTCATAAATAATAAAGTGTGATGGTCACTATAATGAAACTGCGTGTGTTTTAATGAAACTGCATGTTTTCATGAAACTGCGTGTTTTAATGAAACTGCGTGTTTTAATGAGTTTTATACAGCGCTGCGTCGCGGTCACGTGACAGCCACAATTTATACTCCGAGAATCAAAGCTCGTCCAATCACGGCGCGAGGGGGGCGTGTCCGTCTCTTACGTCTGACAGCCGCGGCTCGCACCCCCGTGACGTCACCCGCCGCTCCCGCGGGAACGCGCAGAGATGCTCTGAAGGCGAGACCGCCGCATCTCCGAGTCAGAACCACCGAACCGTCGCACCTCCTGCAGGAGCGTCTGATTGTGTTTCCGGACTCCACTACACGCCGTCCGCTCCCTCTCACCGCGGTTCGTCTGGGTCAGACCGAATCTGATCCAGAGTCTCTGTGGTTCGGCGGGAGTAACTCGCGTGACCCGTAACACTGACCCGCGGAACACGAGCCGCCGGATGTGTTTGGTTCCGCATCAGACCCTCTGAAGACTCGCTGTGCTGCGGCGTTTTGACGGAGCGTTGACCGCATCGACGCTCCTCGTTCACACCGTCGTGGTTTCGCGTCCGTCGTGCGTGACGCGCGTCAGTGCAGGAGACCGGAGCGCGTCCGCAGCGTCTCGGTGAAAATGATGGCCGGAGGGGCAGTGCAGCAAAACGGGATTTTCTCCAACCCGCATCACCACAATCAACAGCCGCACATGGAGTCCGATCCCCCCGATTCGCGCAAAAGACCCCTGGAGACGCCGACGGAGGCCAGCAGCACCAAACGCACAAACACGGGAGGTAAGGCGTCACCAAACGCGTAAACACCTGTTTGTTCAGACAGGTAAAGTTAGGAACATAAACAGTGTTGCTCAGTGGCAGGTTCAGCACCGCAGCATCTGGACGCGTGATCGCGCTGATGTGCGTCTGCAACCAAGTGTCTCTGACTTAACGCGCATTTTATCAGTAGTGAAAACACGGTTGGCGTCGGTTTGAACTGGATCAGAATCGGTGTGGCTGTTAGTTTGACGGCTGTAGGACGACAGACCATCCGCGGTCTTCTGGATAAATGATGTGTCGTGTCGTTTTTAATAAAACATCTCCGGCACGTGCCCAAACATCAGAAACATGGCTGTGCGTTAGACGCATCGCAGTGTGACCTTGATCCGGTTCCTGTCTTTTATCGTGAAATGTGTTTTAAACCATCTCCAGTAATACTAGAACAGGGTTATATTTGTGCAGCACTGAGAGTTACTATGAAGTCAGTATTAAATACAGTTCTGGCCCAGATTGTTGTGTTGTGGTCCACAAATCTCTCACCTGTGTACATCTCCGCTTTACTTCATTACATTGTGTTGTTGTTGTTGTTGTTGTTGTGTAAACCCTTCAGTATTGTGTTACGTATATATTGCTTGTTTGCTGAACATGTAGTCACATGCACCAATCATTTCTTCACCAATGAAGACATACTTGTGACTGGTGTTTGTTTACAGAAGTGTGTATTTGCTTTGTGTTTTATACATAGACATCAGCAGTTAGACAGGGAGAGTTATTCTGCTCAGGCTACTATGAATCTGGGCATATATGATGTTTATTTCCTTCAATCAGAGATTGCTAATGAAGGCAAAAACACATGGCTGATGAAAACAGTCACGCAGGCAGGATGAAATATATGTAAACAATCAAACAATAACATTCCTCTGATAATATTGATATAATAATGATTTGGTGTTTATAAATGTGAATGTTTAGTAGGTTTGTGCCACGCTGCACCTGTTTAACAAAATCATGGTGTGCGTGACAAACAGTGGCAGACAATGTTTCTGAGGTTGTGATGAGAGACAGAAACATCTCAGTTGATCATTAAAGCTGTTCTCTCTACAGAGCCTCTCTCTATGTTCCTAACAGTTCGTAAGATGTAATGTTTTAATTTAGTAAATGGCTGGACTGGCACAGTTACAGAAGACTTTTAAAGGTTTTTTGGAGATATAGACGTCTTAGCTGGACAGAGTGACAGGACAGTGACCCGTCTGAGGCCGTAAGCACAAGCCTTTTACTGTTTAAATAATGCTTTGGGTGCTGGCCAGTTAGTACAATGTGTAATAAAACTGGACGTTCGATAGTCGTAGGACATTCAAAGTATCATTTTAATTTTTTTACTTATTGGAAACGTTGTGAAAACATTCTTACAGGCTAAAATTGTTAGCTGAGTGTTCGTCCCTGAGTAGCAACTAGCCTCTTTTCTTAAACTGAGCGCTTGTGTCTGTATGATACAGTTACCATGAACAGGCCGAGAATCTGAGACGTTACATAAACGTGATTTGGAGATTTACCTCCACCCCCTCAGACATATATATGGGGGACAAATCAGACGCGTCCCACAATGCACCACTCCCACCAGCCCTCAGATTTGAGTTATGTTGGCTGTTTTTGATTGGCTCAGCAGAAATATGTTTACAGTACGCTTTGTTCTGCTCCTTCATTTTGTTTGTTTGTTACGCGTCTAATCGTAGCTCTGTGTCATGTGATCATTTCCTCTCCTCCGCCATCTGTCGTTCTTCATCAATAGAGGGAACCATTGATCATGTCTGCCTGTGATTTCTGTAGATCAGTTAAAACGGGGGGAGGCGCTGCTTTGTTTTGTGTTTGTAATGCACTGCGTCAAAAAAACACAGAATGGCGAGGATTTGGGAGGGGATTGAAAGACCCTCATTGGACGATTTGCTTGCCTGTCTCGTCTGCTGTGAGATGGAGAACGAAACATTGATGAATATGGATGAGATGAATGAAAAAGATCTAACCTCCTTCTCAAGCCTTTCCGCTCAGAACAAAGCCTGCTGTGCATCACTCGCTCGCAGGAAAACTGCATCTGACTGCAATGTTTACATCTGAAACCGTTTTGGTCAGGCAGTTGCTGGGACAGCTGCATGGAGAAAGTGGTCCTTTCATCACTCCACTAAAATTAGATGCTTGTTCATTATGCTTAAGCTCAAATGCTCTCTAAACCAACGGCAACCATCAGGATTTGAGCTTTTAGCTTTAGTTTGATATTGTACTGATGTATTATTTTACCCAGTAAAACCCATTTTAATCATTATTCTTACTTCTCACTAAATACAATACACTCAAACATATAATACACACACAATGAGTTGGGCTCATTTCTGTGTGTGGCACAGTTATGAATGTACCTGTAGACTAATCCAGAAAATGAGACCGTGTTGCCTGTGTTTTACTTCATCAGAAGAGTTTGGTCACATTCAGACATTCATTACAGCAGAAGTTTCGAGGCAGTGTTTGTTGTGTTGCAGCTCTCAGTGTCTCTCTGTTTTCTTTATATTTCTGCCTCTTCCACACAGATTAATTCTGTCATTCACATTCTTTTAGAGAGATGCAACCAAGAGGCCATCCATGATCCACCATTTTCATCAGAGTTTGTCGGATTTCACGGTAATTTGTTTAATTCTCTGCCTGCAGGAATCTAACCTTAACTCTGATCTTCCTTCATTTCTGCAAGTTGTTTTGACTCATGAAACACAAAGTGTAACTCTCTGTGTAACACAATAAACACAGCGTTTCTGCTAATACTGAACTATTAAAAATAAGTGAAGCCTGTAAAAACATGATGCTATATGAGGAAACGTGTTTTAATGTGTTACACAGATAATGTTGTCAGCTGTCAGCCCCTCATCCAGTCTGTGTCCAATTTATGTAAGATGTTTCTGAAGACAGAATATTTATGTATTCATGATGCACATTATTTATGAACCGCACCATATTAATCAAGATTAAATTAGGCTCTTCTGAATCAAAAGGAGGGCAGCGTTAACTCAGAAATATCTGGGTCATGTGTATGTTTGTGCTACATAGAGCCGGTTTATATAAACTGCCTATTTATAATGAGACAAAGGTGATTTTTAACACGTGACTTCAGTTATTATGTCAGTAAACTCAAATTCTGAGTGTTTATTTATAATAATAATCTTGTTTTAGTCTGTGTACAAATGTTATTAACTTGATGGCATCCAGTCAGACTGGTGTGGTTCATAAATGACTGTGTACTTCTGTTTAGTCTTTCAGATCAATTCTGATGAGATTAACTTAAGAAGATTGGCTAGTTTAAACCCTGTTAAACTCACCCTAATGCCCCACTGCTAACCTGCTATTCATCTGCAGTTTAAGGGGCACAGTAACCATTATAACCATAACTGAGGGAAACATTTCACCTCACAGATGTCTTCTCATACCAACACAAAGTGTTTTGGAAGAAATGATTAGGTGTAAATCGTAGCCAGTTGTGTTAAACGGCAACAGAAAAACTCAAGCAGGATCCATGGATGAGGTGGACTGAGCAAACCTTTAAAAATTTAGGCATTTTGCAAATTTACGTAAGACAATTGGTGGAACATTGCATCACCTAATTAATATTCATGAGTCAGCCCAGCTTCCTTCACCATTAAACCTCTCATTGATTTCCTGTTTGAAGTGATCTGACGGCCATCTTGTTAACAGCACACTGACACTCTTCTTATTTTGACTCCCATAACGACAGACATGTCATTACTTTGTCAGTGATACAGTTAAGCTGAGCCTTCAACCAAATCACATCATACATCCTCTCTGTCATTGCTGTTGTTGTTTTTACAGCTGCCCTCTATAATTAATACTCCACGCAGCCTCACTTTCATTTTACAGTATCTCTTTTTACAGTATCATTGACTCACAGACTCGCAGTATGTAGCTTAGCTTAGCCTGACAAGATAAACCTCTCCTCCAGTCTAATCTAAAGCACTCATCTTCTGGGAGTCGACACAGATTAATGGGCTGGAATATTAAGCGTGTACCCAAGCGGCCCAGAAAGAGAAACACAATGTCATGCTAAAGTCATGGTGCATTCTCCTGACCTGGATAAGCAGCCAGGTGCCCAGCTAGCAGGGAACATTCTTAAAATGTTAGCTAACGTTCTCTAAATGTACTCCCGCTCCACTGCTAACCTTCTCCAGAAGGAACATTAAATCAGTCTTGTGCCTGTTATACGCACCATGTCATATTTGCTGTTACTGCACCTTCTGCCAACTCATCCATTAAAATAGATCAACTACAATGTGAAGAAATTGTTACGTAGACATTTTGTATCGTTTCCAAAATGGTTAACAAATCTATTCCTTGTTTTTGAAATAATGTTTTCTGTGTGATATATGAGTAGATGACAGGTTACAGTAAGTGCTGCTGTACTGGTTGATTGTTAAACTGTTGTTGTGTTTTGCAGAGGAAGGCGAGTATTTTCTAAAGGTTCTGATTCCCAGCTACGCCGCCGGCTCCATTATTGGTAAAGGTGGACAGACCATCGTCCAGCTACAGAAAGAAACGGGGGCCACCATCAAGCTGTCCAAATCCAAAGACTTCTACCCAGGTACCACCAGAACCTCTGTTTACTGCACAACTCTCTCGTTTACAGAAATCACATGTTTTCTGTGACATGCTGAATGTGTGTATGTGGTCCTCATTAACACATGAGCAAGGGTTCCTCTGTGTTCTTCATGAGAATCTGTCACCATTGGGTTAGCAGTCACACCATATGGTCTATATAAGGGCTCAGGGACAGTTTTGGGGAAGGCAGCAGATGCCTGTGGTTAGTTCAGTCATTGAATGTTTTCCTCCAGTGAAGGAGGCATCTGTGTGGATGTGAGCTCGAGGTTTTTAGTCAGTGTTAGTGAGAAGATTCACTGCCATGATGCTCCTGCAGTGAGGGAGGAAAGTTTCCAGTGTCTGGTGAATCTAAATCTCTCTGAACGGTTTAAAGGTTCAAACACACATCCAGACAGACTTGATATGAGATGTGATGCCACAGTGTCATTTAATTCTGCACAGCGCAGACGGCCTCAGACAGGCCAGCATCCTTCATTTCAGCACAACACTTTTATTAGATCTAAAAATAGCTCCTGCAGCAGATATATTTTACAAAGACCTGAAGTCTGTGCGGCACAACCACAGTCACATCACATTCATCACATCACGTCACATCACATTCAGAGAGTGAGCGACTGTAGAAACTGGAGTTAATGGAGTAATGTTACACACACATGTGTAGAGGTATGTGATAATGAACTCTTCTCCGTATGAATACAGCTGCAATCTGTAACTTTCTTGGATAAAAATAGACAAAAAGCAGTTAATGATAAAGTGCACAATAGATCCGTGCTGTGATGTACAGCAGTAAGTTTATAATAATGATGTGTCGTTTGATTTTAATACGCGCTGCATTAAAGCAGTTTCCTCTCAGTGTGTGAGCATCCTTCCTGAATCACAGAGCAGAATATTAAACTGCCTCTAATCCTGCAGTGATTGCAGTTTAACACACACACACACACACACACACACACACACACACACACACACACACACACACAGATGTGTAATCTGCTTATAGCTGAGGCTTTCTGGCACAATAGTCACAATATTACATGTTTAACTGAGGGGCAGAAATAGTTTTCTGTGTGTTTATTTTATTTGAACTCATGCAGGTACATTGGTGATGATTAAAGAATTAGTTTCTTCCATTAAATGTAAGTGTTAGGTGATGAGAGATGAGGGTTCTGTTCAGTATCAGGGTTTGATTTGAGCTGCTTTGTCTGTGAGCGTTAATAAAGCAGCCTGCATGAGAAAGCTCTGTTGTCCCGTCAGCATCTGGGCGAGCGAGCAGACGGGTGGTGATGAGGTCGCTGGAGGAGAGATGAGGTACCCTTAATCCCCCCAGCTTTGTTTTCTTTTTCAGGCGCGTGACGTCATCGTACGCGGCCGCTAACCCTCAGTGCCAGTTTGTGCCCTCATTGGGTCTCGCACCATCTCAACAGCCGTTTCACACAACACACCTCATAGACAGAGATACAGAGAGAATCACTCAGTGAGGATGATGAAGGACAGTGAGGTTGAAAGCGATGAAGACGCTCTCTCTGTAAAATCTGCTCTGCTCTCACTCTCTCTCTCTCTGTCTCTCTCTCTTTCTCTCGTTTCTCCTCTCTCTCTCTCTCTCTCTCTCTCTCGGGTGTTGTACTTTCCCTGCTGTGCTGTGTGGTTTTTTCCTCAGCTCTAATCAACAGTCTCAGAGGGATCTTCCATTAATAGAGCAGTAAATGTATTTCAGGGATCAATGCTGCATCAGGGCAATGGGGCCTCATCCTTTAAACCATCATCTCAAACGTATCTGTAGCTCCAGTAAAACACTATTGATCAGGCCACTGCAAACAGCGCTGCATTAAATGCACCACAAATGCAGAGGGAGCGCAAATAAGAGACTAAAATAGCCAATAGATATTTGCACCCCTCTTCCAAGCCAGTCGCCCTCAGCCCAGGACATCTGATGACATGTTTCTCATCACACAGTGTTTGGACTGGTGTTCGTGGTTTCAGTGAAACAGTTACAATTTAGCTGATGTCAGTGTTCAGAACTGCAGCCAGTTATGGGAAAATCCTCTGATGGTGAACAGTTTTTAGATCTGAGAGGATTTAATCCAGCGTTCCTGTAGGTCAGATCTGAGACGTCTGTCTGTCGTCCATCAGACTTGCATCATCAGATCAGGCACCAGGGCTAAGAACCTCAGTAACCCTGCCACACTTCACTGATGGGGGGGAAGGGAATTCATAGAAGGATGGTCTTGGATTTGAGGGCCAGAAATACCCAGTTTGACCCAGCAGTGGGTCCTTCCTCTCTCAGCTCAAACTGCTGTCATCACCTTCATTAAACTCTGAGTTGTGTGTGTTTATGAGTGTCAGATCTGAGATGTTGTTGACACAATGCAGTTATGGTTGGTCCCTCCCTTGTTGAAAAGACCAGCATCAACTGTCATGGTGGCTCCAAGCGGTTTATGCTTGTTAGTGCTGGTTTTAAACATCATTCTTATGACCAGGATAGGATAAGCAACACTGGACTTTTGACGGGTGGAGAGATGGAGAGAAGTTAAGCGGTGGATGACTGTGGGCATTGTGGAGTGAATAATTATCAGTTGTTCAGATGTCAGTGATGGTCTCAACTGTCCAGGACAATGAGAAGCAGCAGATCACTTTTAATGACAATAGAAGCTTTTGACATTGTTGACAACAGCTTCTCAAGAGTGGAGGAGGTCTCCCATCTGCCTGTGTGAGTGTGTGTGAATGTGTGTGTTTGTGAGTGTGTGAACAAGTGATTTCGTATCATCACCGATACTCTCAGATATGCACATTTGTTTTGTAATGATAAAATTGGCTCATGCTAAAATGTAAAATGCCAAAATCATGTTTATGTTTTTTAGCTGATGGCGCTAGTTTTGTTAACCTTGTCTCGAGTGTGTGGTGCCATTTAATGTCCTATTTTTGTAAATTTCTCTAGATGCAGGGTGAGCGCTGTACGTCTCACAAGGGTGGAACCTCTGTTTGGTGCCCCATCCCCCTTTCTCACAGACACGCCCCCTCCCTGCTGTCTCTCACCCTCCTTTGAGACAAAGCTTTGTTAGTCTCTCCCCTCGGTTGCCCCAGAGATGGGAATTAAAGTGACGGCTCCAAACACAAGAGCTTTCCCTCCACCCTCATCATTACAGAGGTCTTTCTGCTCCTCTGCAGATCCAGCAGACAGGTAGACACACAACAAACACGCTGCCTGTCTCACCTCTGGGTTAAGGCGAGACACATGCCCCAGCGGTGTGAGAGGTAGAGTTAGCCCCAGTGAAGATCTCTGTCTAGTGGCTTTCCTAAATGACGTCTCCAGCCAATCACAGCTCTGCCCCCATTTTGAAGTTCCAGCAGCAGATTTTTAAACTCATACAAAACTGGTTCTGAGATTAATTTGCTGTTGCAGTATTTAAAAATGTTTTTAGTATGTATGTATGTAGTATGTAGAATTATTTAAAGGAAAAGTTAGGTGATATATTACATTTTTTTGTAAATGTAAATGAAGACACCTGGTTTGTCAGGTTGCTATGGCGATTCCTCAGTTGTATAATAGAGGTTATAAGTGCAAAATCATTAAATGGCCGCATGAGTTCTGGTTTGGGGCAATTTAACACTTGCTGAGACATTTGAGGCTTAAGCAGAAAAGCGTCTTACATAAGATGAGACATGACAAAGAAAAGTATTCAGTGTTGGCGGTGGTTTCTTCTGGAGTTGATCCAGCCTCTTCACAGAGGGACAAAGCTCCCCCTCGGAGCCTCAGCAGAGCCTGTAAAGACACTGAGTTCCACAGCTGCCTCCAGCTCCACCCATAATCCTCCCTGAATGACCCCTGAACCCCTTTCACTCTCTGACTGTCTCACCTTCAGCCTGCAGAGATTCATTTCTCCTTTAGTCTACAAAGCCATCAGCTGTCCAAACGTCCCTTCAACACAGCGGCTGCAGTCTCATGCTAATTGCGACAGACCGGCCACACAGCTAATCATCTGTGACCGCTTTAGCCACGTAGGAGTAGCGCGTCTGTGCATCGGCTATGGGTTCAGAGAATACGTCTGGGTATTGGTGTGCACATTATTACAGTATTTGAATTTGATGATCATGATGTAGATTGTGTCTGTGGATGAAGGTTTGTGTGACTGTAACGCAACGTCATGGAGTCTGACTGCAATGAGAATAGCAGAGCATATGGGAGATTGTTAATTGCTATTTTGCTGGTTGTTAATTGCTGTTTGCTTCTCAGCTTCTCATCGCCAAAACCAAACGCTGACGTGTAATTGGGCTTCACCAAAATGAGGCAGTGAATGTGTGCAGCTGAATGAAACACCTTAATGAGACTGACCAGAGATCTTGTCTTTAATGAATTACTACCCAGCTAACAGTTACAGCTACAGTTTCAGGAGCTCCTCTGAGGTAAAATGTTAGCACTGCACTGCAGTGGCCGTCAGCACTAGTAGGTTAGTGGTAAGTTAACGATAGTGAAGTCATCCACACCCATAAACTGCAGAAACAAGTTTGACGCTTCTCTGTTCCTAATAATGTTCCTCCTCAGAGCATTTGGTAAATCCATTAGCAGGACTGAAAATTCCCTGCGTTTGCGTTTAAATGAGACTGTGCTGTTTGTGAAAGACACGACGTGTGTTTATCTGAAGGTGGTCTAAAGGGGCTTGCGGATTGTAATTGTACAGCAAGTCTTGCAGGTGCCGTCACTCTATCTCAACCCAGCTGAAGTCTGAGACGTGATGTAGCTGCAACAAGAGTTCAAGAGCAGCCAGCTGTGTGTTACACACACACACGTCCTGTGTCTGCAGACTCAGTGGGCGACGCATGCAAAATACATTCATATGTGGGTAATTATACACAGTATATGTTCATTTTAAACAATCAGTATTGCTTGGTGTTGAGAGTCTCATTTTCAGGTTGATTTCTCTGGCCTTGCTTGGCTCCTAAACCCCATTGCCTCACTCAGATTCCAGCTGTACAAAATGGGGAACAGATTGTGTTCATGATGTAAAACATCAGGCATTCTCCTGTTGCCATGGATAAGGTCATCTGTTGGGTAAACTCTGATCAGATTAATACACATTATGAAAACTAGAAACCAACACACATGGGACATGCAATAAACACGTGTTTTGCCCAGAAAACAAATGGTTCTGGTGGTCCCTGTTAATGCTGGTCGCTGTGTGAGAAACCTTGAAAGAAGTGATAAGGAGTAGGCTGGAGTCTGAAACTTGGCTCTGGGTTTTGAGGATCTGGAAGGTTGTGATGATGAACCAGACCACAGAGCTGGATCTCCAGGCCTTGACGCCTCAGCCAGCTGAGATGAGTCACAGGCCAGTGGAGGAGGTCCAGGCTGGAGAAAACTCTTAGCGGTTGGAAATGATGGAGCTTTTGGGGAAGTGGCGACAGGCTTGATGGTGTTGTAGGGCGTTTGGGGCTCAAACTCTCTATGTTTGAGGCAGGTTGTGTTTCAGGTGGACAGCTGTGTGTTGGGCTTTCAGCACTTACATACCTCTGCAGAGAGATGCTCAATATCACTGTATCTGATATTAAAAATATGATGCAAAAATATCACTGGTAAGCTGAACAAGCAACTGGCAAATTGAGACACTGTTATCTGCTTTTAAACACACAGTGCTCTCTGATTCTGTACTCAGTTTTGAGGTTGTTGTCTCATTTGAAACTTTCTGCAACTTTCTGTCAGTACTTCATTATTGTGGAAGTCAAAGGGGCATCCCCCAGTTCTCCACAAGCTAATGTAGATGACCATCATTCACCAATCATGTGTGCAAGCCAGGAATTCACACCAGCTCTGGTTACCACACCAGGCCTTTAGAGTTAGGAAACACACTGTGTCATTATACAACAAGTGTGTGTGTGTGGTTCTGCCCTTGTAGCACAATGCAGGCATGTTTTAAAGTAATTGATATATGGGGAATTAGAAAGAGCTTAAAGAGTTGTGTGTTGGTGTGCAGATCAGAACGCAGTTTCAGAACTTTGGATAGTGCAGCATATATACTGACTGCAGGCGTGTGGATCAGAGATGGTGTCGGGTTAGGATGCGGTCTGTGAGTGAAACTGTAGTCAGGGCAATGCTCAGACTCCCTTCAGCTGCACATTCATAAGCTGTAAACGGCTCTAACAAGGAGCAAACGCTGGAGCATCCCAGGATTTTACACCTTCCTGTGCAAAGCAAAGATAACCGTAGCTTTTAAAAGACAGAAGTCATAAATCACAGACTGTGGCTCCTCCAGTGAAGATTTATCAAACACAGCATTACTTTTATTAGAGTATGTGACTCACGCAGCCTCACGTGAATCTCTGGGCAGGATAACATGTTGTTTTCAGTTTGTGGTTTTAAATTCACTTATGAAGAATTTGTCAATGTGAAAAAAATCTCATTCTTGCTTAACTTCCAGTTTTGTAGATTTATGACCATAAATAACAGAATGTCTGGTCATGAACTTCAGAGCTTAGGTTTAAGAAATGTGATTATAAGTGTCACATCAAATTACAAACTCAACTGTGTCTTTGAAACGTCTTATTCTGCCAGTGAGGTCCTGCTTTCTGTTTTCATTATTTTAGGTGAACTGTCTCTTTAAGTCAAAGTGGAGAAACTGTTTCTGCACACACAGTTCCCAGGAGCCTCTGAAACAGGGCTGTGCACCTGGACCTCCTCCCACCTCCTCTTCTTCACCTCTCTGTTGAAGAGTTTCATTTCTCTCTGAATGTAGAGAATAAAGAACCTCTTTCCTCACTCTCTCTCCTTTCATTTGCTGTATGTTTGTGTCTCTCGCTCTTTTGTCCCTCTGTGAGGTCTTCGAGGGGCGCACAGGAAGGTTTTGAGAGGGCGAGAGAACATGAAGTAACAGATGAGGACAGATTCCCAGTACAGGCATCTCTTCAGCTGTTTGCACGGCATGGGCTCGGTTACCATGGTGATGTCACTATGGGCCGAGCTGAGAAAGCGAGCCGGTCGAACCCAGAACTTCTCAACAGGAGTGACATCACTGAAAAAGAATTCACACTTTCTTTCAGATCCTTTATTATTCTTGCTTTAAACGTCTGTTTTCTAAAGCGTGTTGCAGCGCAGAAGCTGAGATGTTCTCTTCTTCCAAAACAGTGACGTTCTTCCAAACGCTTGTTCTTTATTTAATCAAGCGCTGCTGGCATGAGTTAGTTCAGGCCTTTAAAAACGTTTGAATCTCAGACTTTTGATCCTCATGACATGATGTCATTTAGTATATCATTAATGTTAGTGAACTCATTTATAAACAATAAAACAAATGTTGGGATGAGTTTCTAAACATCTCCAGGACACACGCTGCAGCGCTGCCTGAGACTCACTTTACTGGCCTGTAAATACAGCTTCAATTCAATAGAAACTGTCTTTAAATGATCCGATCACTCGTGCTGTTCAGTGTTGAGGATTACATAAGCGCATGCAGCACACTGTCATGTTAAAATATAAACACATGACATCAGCGGCAGCTGCCCCACAGTATTTTCAGGGTCTGTCAGTTGCTGTGGTGATTCTTCTGTCATGTGTCTGAACGGACCCCCTTCATGTGTGCACAAAATACCGACCCGCTCGCACACCGGTAGGGCCCGGGTATCCCTGCTTTAATTTCCCTCTCTCACAGTCCACACCTCATCTGAGAGTGAGCGCGGCGTCAACAGAATGACCTCTGTGCTCTTGTGGGACTCGTCCATGTGTGGACGGCTATCAGAAGTTATTGGTGGACGGGAAAATACGAGTCACTGTGGAAGGGAGGGTCTGTTTTTTTTATTTCATCACCCCCACCCATTCTTCCTCCCTCTCTCTCTCTGTCTTTAGGTCCCTCTGCCTTATTTCTGTCTTTCCCCCAACCCTTAAGCCAGGAAACATCTGTAACCCTGTGTACATGGGCAGGGTCTGTAGATTTCTGCTGTTGGACTGTTTAGATAACAGCCAATCAGGAAGTCAGAAGTTCTCCAACTGGGATACGCTGGAGAAACAGTTTCTTGCTCTGGTTTGTTTTAAAAATACATTCTAGCAGGACACCTTTGTTTCATTTGTTATGCGTTGTGCAGTGGTTTGATTGGTTATTGAGTTTGCTGTGGTGATTTCTATAGGTGCCTGTCAATCAATGACACAACCCATCTCTCTGCTGTGGTGTTTTGGAGCACAGGACATGATCTGGGCGTAAGGTTTAGGAAACACTATTCGTGTGTTATTTACTTGTGCGTTAAGCCGTTGTGATGGTGTAGACCAGCCAGCATGTTCTGTACATTTAATGTTTTAAACATGCATGTGTGGCTCTGTTTAAAGACTGTCATTCTCTGTTGGTTGTGTTGGAGTCATGATGGAGGCATTTTTATGGCAGCTTTGTAGTCATTTTATCACATGGCTGTAGAAAACAGACCCACAGCTCCTCAGTTCTTACAAACTCTCACACCCATCAAATTCTACAGCTTCTGTGAGACAGTTGTCACAGTAAAATAATTTGGGAATAAGACAGAGTACCCGTGTGAAAACAATGATGATGTTTTCTGAGTAGCTAATTCAACAGAAGCTGCAACAAAAATAAGAAATGTGTGACTCACCTGCTTTATAACAGCACAAAACTATTTAGTACAAGAGTGAGCAGAGCCAAGGTTTTATTCACCAGCCAACTGTATGAAACTCCTCCACACTGCCTCAGTTTCAGTCCCGCTCTGCAGTGAAAGCTGTTTTGTTTTTAAAACAATACAAACATGGTCACACTTATGCTAAAGTGTGTGAAAACTGATCTTTTGCAGGGTGTTCTGTCTAGTCATGTAGATTCATAATATTTAAAGGGTCGAGATTGTTATAAGATTAAGCAAGAATATTTCATATGCGCCCATATAACCACATATTTACTTTTAACTTGACATGTTAATGCTTATAAAATGCCATATGATGATGCGTATGAATGTGTATACAAGGGTTTTGAAAGAACCAGTTTATGTAAATAAATGAAACAACATTTCTGCCTCAGATCAGAAATGCTACAGAAATATTTTTGTCCTAACACTGTCACACTCAAGTCATGCACAGGACTGAGGTGTGAAAGTGAGTTACTGCCACAGTATTATCACACAAAATGGACACAAATGTTTCAAATGTTGCTCACTTCAAGGCTGTGAGTGTGTGTGTGTGTGCAACTGTTAGTGTGTGTGTGAGTGCATGTGTGCGAGTGTGTGTATAAGTGCATGTGTGCAACTGTTAGTGTGTGTGTGAGTGCATGTGTGCGAGTGTGTTTGGATCATGTTATGATCATCATTATGAACACAGTTACAGTGAAACAGCAGATATACAGAATCTCTGATGTTCAGCTGGAACTCATACATCATCTTTGACAGCTGTACCCCCCACCCTCTCTCCGCTCATGTAATCTCACGTCTGATTGGTCCATCACAGATTACTGTTGGGCACCAGCTGTCAGGAGCTTTTATTTTGTAAAAGACCATCCATGATTCTCACCTTTCTCAGTTTTACAGTTTTAAAGCATAGTTCACCAAAAAAAGATAATTTTTCACAATTTATTCATCCTCATGTTGAAGAAGATATTTTGAGAAATATCTCAGTTGCTTTGTGTTTATACAACAGAAGTCAGTTACCAATGTACAAAATATCTTTTGTGTTCCTCATACAGGTTTGGAATGACACGGGGGTGAGTAAATGATGGAAGAATGTTTATTTTGGGTGAACTATCCCTTTAACGGACCTTCATATAGCTGCCTGGGACCGAAGCCAGTCATTTTCATGCTAGTAAACAATGGAAGGTTAGAGGAAACCGGAAAACTCTACTGGGTCATGCTGATAAGGATTCGATTCACTTCCTAGCCTCTTGGGAGCCAGTGGATCCTGGCTTTGGTGTGTGTTTGTGTGTTGCACAGATTTTTGACAGCCAGGCTGTGGTGTGTTGTGATTTTTGTGTGGTTTCTGTAGGACAGATGTCCCTCAGGTCTCCTTTCATGTTAAATGTTACAGTGTTGAAGGATTAGTAACCAATCAGAGCGTGGCAGCCGGCTAATTCCTTCTGAGCGGCACTGAAACGGCGCTAAAACAATAGCAATTGTCTGCGTGCGTTAACCTTTTAATATACTGTAGGCGAGAAGGAATTAAAGTTGAAACTCCAACATGGTAAAGGAATTAATTGAAAGTGGAGACTTCTAGAAGTCAATGGAGGGATTTCTGTGAATAGACTGATGAAAATAGACTGACTGTTATTGCAGCTGCTCTCATAACTTGAGTCTGCATGTACAAAGATCATGATATTAACATGGGCAGACGCTCAAACGCTGGTTGTTTGTCTTTCAACACAATGTCTATAATCTGATTAATAGTCGACTGATTGATGATTCACTCTTTGTTAACATTTACACACATATAATCTCTTGTCACACAAACAGTGCACTGTAATATTGTTTGGCTCCGTTGAGTTAAAACAGAAACAAGCTCTTCTGTTATCAGTGATTTCTGCTGTCAGATGATAATATCTGATTATGATTATAACTGATTATAAACAGCATCAATCCTTGTACAATCCATGTTACACTATTAGTATTTAAATGCTTTTGTGTTGCTGCAGGTTCATGTAAAATATGCATAAAACATCCTTAATTTTTATAAGACGAGCACATAATTAAATTAACTTTCACCTGTGGTTAAATAAGAAGTTGGCAGTACTGCAGTACATTTGGAGCGGTTAGTTGTGAAGTCCCTGCTGAAAACACAAACGTATGTTGTTGTTTTGGATGCTGTTATGCTTTTGTTTTCTTAACTAACTCATCTTCCCTGGTCAGCGTTACGGCTGTGAGGAACGTTTACTCCCCAGGTTCTTTGTTTTTGCAGCATTTACAGTGAAGTGTTTTAGTTTTTAAACTGTAGTTGTGTTTGTGTTGTAGGAACAACAGAGCGCGTCTGTCTGATTCAGGGAACCGTAGAGGCACTCAACAGCGTTCATGACTTCATCGCAGAGAAGGTCCGAGAGATGCCTCAGAGCGCTCAGAAGACGGAGGCGGTCAGCATACTGCAGCCACAGACCACCGTCAACCCTGACCGCGTCAAACAGGTGAGGCTCCACTTCCTTCACCCCACCCTGTTTCCTGTTTCCTCAACATTCTTCTGAGCTCTCTTCTGTTACTTCTGGTCATGGTTTTAGGAGGATTAAACAACATTTAAGCTGTCAGTTCTGTGTATATTTTGGTTATATTATCTTCTGCAGGAAACGCAGTTAACTCAGTCCGGCAGGTCACGCTCAGTTTGGCGTTTACGTAAGAAAACGCACTTGCAGAGATTCGGGGTGTGTTTTAATTAGAGGAGTTATTGATTGTGTACTGCTATCTGTTTAAGAGATTAGCACCACTGGTCACTTCATCATTATGGTCTATTGATCTGCCTGCTCCTGCGTTGTTGTGAACCACAGCAATTCTCCTATTTATTTTTAATGAAATCACCCGTAGGACAAAGAGACTGTATTCATGAATAATTTACACCACGCTGCCTATTGTTGTTCTTTAATTTAACATAGGGAAGTGTGTCTTTGTGTTTGTTAAGCGGTCTCTGTGACGACACAGCTGGAATCTGAATGACTGGAACATGAGTTTAAGACGTTCTCAAAGTTCCCATCTAATTCTTTATGCATGTCATTATAGTTCTGATCTCACATCAGTTCTTCTCTGACACTCAATACTGTCTACAGTCACACGCATGTGCAGAAGATATAATTTTATATCACATATAACGCTATTCCTAATTTATTTGTTTTGAATTTTGATTGTAACTCTTTTGATGAATGTCAGTGCTACTGCTGTGATTGTGGTCATGTGATCTTTAGCATTAGCATTCATTTGCAATTGTCACCACCAGTGCAGCTGTTCCTGCATGTATCTCATTGCAGTTCATATCAGGGGACAGACTGATAGAGAGATAGAGGGCAAGATTTTAGGTTGGGGTTAGAGTTGGTAAACAGCGGCTGCTGTTCTGCAGTCACATGATCAGAGCAGGAGGTTAGTTAACATCTAACTATCCAAACCCAACCGCAGCACAATAACATCTTCTGCAAGTTATTGTTATGGTGCCTCATTGTTTCAGACAGTGTTGAAATGAGATTTTAGTACCAGCCTGCAGTGGCTTCCTTTATTCAGCTGAGATTTCCTCTCATCTTTTCCTCTGCACGGCACGGCCAGCTTCCCATTTCCTGTTTTCCCATCCACACAGGAAGTACTCCATTAGTGTGTCTATAGGTTAGCACAGAAATAACTGTTGGCCATTTGTATTAGACTGACGGCGTTTTATTAGGGTCCCTGTGTTATTTCTGTGAACAATTCTGCTGTAATCTCTCAGCATCCAAACGAAAAGAATAACTTTAATTATCCTGTAATCACCTGCAACTTTACTGTGATGTTGATGAGTGAGATGTTTCAGCCCAACCGCTCCCTCCACGACACCAAACCGGCCTATTTAATTATCCTGCGCTGTAAATCTAATAGAAGTTCTCACTGGAGCAGTACACTCACACACACACACATGCGCACACACACACTTACACTCACACAAACACACACACATGCACACACACGTTTCCTGCCCGTTTTCCAAATTAAAAGTGACATCAGGAGAATTGCTGTAACGCCTGAAACTGGAGAAAAGTAAAAGCCTCCCCTCACGGGTCTCAGGAGGGATGGTGATTGGCTGAAATATTTTATGCCTTTTTTAACCTTCAGATCAATCAGCTGACCAGGAAAAGGTCAGTGTCCCTCCACAGAGTATTGATCCAGTTTCCAGAGGAGCCGGTAGAGAAGAGGCTCACAGAACATGGCTGCTGGACATCTCTAACTCAGAGACAGCTGCGGCGTCTGCCGTGCATCTTCAGAGTTTTGCAGTGAAGATTTTGCTGGTTGTTTAGTCATGATATATTTGTGAAAGAGATCCTAAGTTTTCTGCTTTTACATTATCTTTCAGCTGTCAGCGTGTTTATTAGTTTAGAACGTTCTCTTTGTGTTTTCCTGAAGAAAACGAGTGTCGTTTTCACTCTATACGAAACATAAAGCTCTGAAAGTCCAGCGTGTGATACAAGAGGATATTAATACACCAGAACGTTGAACATTATTATCAGGGATTATATCGGGGATTTCTGAAGAATTGACATGTCTATATCAAGTCTCTCAGTGTCACTCCCGCCTTAAAGCGAGTTGTTCCGTTGATATTGGACTCTTGTGATCTCATTTGGTCGGTGTGTGAGAGGATGTTCTGTATGTAAGCCCACATGTCTCTGATCCTGAGGCAGAACCCTGGGGATATGAGTTGTAACATTCTGTGATGGATGATGTCTAAAACGGCATGAAATCAATAATAAATCACTGTATTAAAAATGCAGTGGTAATGCGCATACTTGATTTGGTGTCACTCTGCTTTGGGTTCTGGAGGATCTGTGATGTAAAGGCTGGAGTTGTTTAGATCTCATGTTGAGATGGATGTTTTAAAGGCCTAATGTTGAGTGTGATGAAATATCTTAAAATTAAGAGTTAGAGTCACAGTGCACTGTGTTGAGCTGTTATTCGGTGATTTTTTTTGCTCAGATATATTTACTTCCAAGAGCACATTTTGACGTTTCTATTTAATGCAGTTCTCATCTGCTACAGTAATGACTTTACTGCAGTGTAATGTTGTAATTTCATTTTGCACAGTAGATATTGATAGATGTGATTCATAACTTGCATTTAATTCATTTCATATGTAAAAGTAATTTGCATGTTTAATATTTTCTGATATGAAATTATTCCATCTAGATACTTGGATTGCTAAAGTGATTTTTATTTATACCACTAAATGATATATGAGCTAGATATAATATTCCATCACAGAATGTTTATGCCTTATTGTGATGATGCTTGCAAATTAAATTGACCAATCAGATTCTTAAATGAATATGTTCAATGCGTCACATGACTGTTAAACGCAGGTGGTCCGGCTATTACGAAGATCGAAGACCCCGTTTAGGAAATGCCATGAGCGCGGTCATTACAGGACAGACTATTTTTGGGGTGCGTCACCACTTGTAATTTTGCTTGGGGTTGTTTTAATGCGTAACACCGTCTAGAGAGCTCAGCGTTTAGACTGTTGTGTATGTAGCAGAAACCTGTGCTTATGTCTCTGAAATTAACAACGGTCTGGTTGTGTCACAAATGGATATTTTATTTGATCTGGAGAAACACGTTGTTTGCTAACATTTCTCAGAATGTGTTGGTTTCCTTCCTGTGTGTGTGTGAAAATGAAGTTTGATATGAGATTAAACATGTTAAATGAGACACTTGGCGTTACACTTTAAACATGGTCATGAGTTTTTCACTCATCTTGCTCCTGTGCTCAACATAAAAGGCAACAATAAAAGTTGGTATCAGTCTTGCTTCTTGCGTTTGAGCCTGACAGAAAGAATCACTCGGGATGAGAATTAGGGCTCAGCTGTGACCCTCACACAGACCATAGCAAACAGCAACCTCTCACGACAGTCATAAGACCAAGGTGAGGTGTGTTATTTATAACTCGTGGAGTTTTTTTTGTCAATGCCAGCAGCCAAAGAACACAGGCAGAGAGGCAGATGTTGTAGAGACGAGCGGCTAAGCCGGGGATCAGGAGACAGGACATTAACCCAAAGGCAAGCGCTTAAGGCTTCAAAGTGCAAACAGCCACGGCTCTGGAGTCAGGCACTGTTCCGGGACAGGGGTGGGGGGGCAAACAGTTGCTGTGGGCTCAAGCTGGGATGCAGCAGGGGTCATTGTTTAAGACCTTTGCCACTGGCTGGAGTGAAGCTTGGTAGTGGATAAAGTTCAGGAGGATCAGGAGAAAGACAGTTGAGCTGCATTCTATGTAGAAGAACATATAGCGGAGCAGAACTGGGTTTGCTGCTGCAGAGACTCTAAACTCACAAAAAGAGGCCAGATCTTCTGATTTGTTCAAGTATGATATACTTCTATCATTGCTTCAGTTGTTTTTGCAGGAGGAACAGAAAGAAGTGATACAGTCTACACAGCGAGCGCATGCATGTCCTTCACGGCTGAACAATCTTTCATTGCCCATTACCCACAATCCCCTGCAGCATCCTCCTGACAATTCATCAAAGACTTCTAGTCCCAGATAACTGTTGCTGCAGCAGCAGACGTCTCTCTCTCTCTTCTACAGTCTTATCCTCCCTCGTTCTCTCATTCTTTTATAGACAGAGGGTGACAGAGAGACATTCACTCAACACTTAGTGCAGTTAACCTGTGTATACAGAGACACTGCTGGGTTCTTACCCAGAAGTCTCTGTTCTGTCAGAACTTCTCCTGCCAAATGTGACCATCAACAATGATGGAGTGATAAATAAAGAGCTGGAGAAGATACATACTGCAGTTACTAAGAAATCTTAATTAGTCTTTTAAAGTTTGTTGTTTTTAACAGAAAAAGTGATCATCACATTTTTTAAATATTATATTTATTGTGTTATGTTATTAGTACAATGAGAATGAACAGATCAGAATTTAGCTTTGCTCAGGGTGGGTTTGTGAATAGCCTTTTATGAGGGTTTAACTTTTTTTATTTTGATATTTGTGTTATATTTGACTATGTATTTTCTTTTCCATTTCGTTTAAAGAAAGCAGTAAATAATATTTCACGCTCAGGACGTTCAGTTTAGGGTTAACAGATTAAATGTCCTGTCATCAGTGTTTCAGTGCTGAGCTCCTGCAGTGAACAGGTTCTGTAAGGACGTGTTTGTGGGCAGCTTCAGTCCTGAGGGAAGCAACAGAACCAACAGAACATCTTACAAAGACACAAACACAGAGCTGAGCTGATCAGCACCCCTCCTCACCTCTCACTCCTCTTCCTCTCGCTTTGTTCATAAAGCCGTACAAACCCCCCCCAGACACGCGCTCTCTCTACACTCCCACCCGCTCCTCTCATCCCTCTGTCTGTCATGTTGCCACTGCAGACATCGTTCAGAGATGCTCATGGAGGTTTTAGTAATTAACTGTCCAACCTCAGCGCATGTGTAGATTCACTGAGATACAAAGTGCAGATTTATCTGTGGTGGTCTAAGAGTTCAAGCCTCATTAACAAGCAAACATTTCAGATATTCATTCATTTAGGAAATTAAACATTATCAGTTAAGAAGCTGCTCTGTCCTTCAAACGTGTGTGATGTGTGTGTTGGAGCAGAGTGTGTGTTTGTGGTGTGTGTGTTGGAGCAGAGTTGTGTGTGTGTGTGTGTAGACATTCAGTATAGTAAGTAGATGGTGGTTTTGAGTGAATGGTGAGAGTATATAAGGTGGGGGGCGGAGGGGAGGCTGTTGGTTGCTATGCATCATTCCGACTCTTTCAGTCCCCCTTGAATGCTGGAGTTGTGTTTCCATGGAAACACTGACCCCTGGGAGTCGGTGGTTTTCAGAAGGAGCTTGTTTTACCTCGTGATTCACAGCTCAGAAAGTACCGGAACGAAACACCAGCATATTTATATTTATCCTCTAAATATAGCTGTTCTTCAGCTCTTTAGTTCATATCTTAAAAACAAAAATATGTATGTTGTATTGGCAGTATTACAGTATTCCGGTTGGCTTTGTTCATGTAATCTTATCTTACATGCGTTTATGTACATGCTTGTTATGCTTGTTTTGTGGATTTCTGTTTCAGACTCATCTCAGGTGTATCCTGGATAAACTGAACTTGATTGTATTTTGTAAAAAGTACCATAATATAATAAGTTTCAATCTGACATTTTGTCCAGTTGACTTAAAAAACAAGCAGTGTCTGCAGTTTGTCAAAAAACAAATGCAATGTTTTTATTTTAAACGTCATACAGCTGATATGGAGTTAAAACAGTAACAAAATATAATCACTGTTTTGTTTAAACGAGATACAGCACCAAATATATAATATATGTATATGTGTGTCTCAGTTTCTTTTCAGATTTCATAAAAATATTAATGTTGAAGAAAGTTTTGTATATGAAAAAGTATTTATGAATGTATTTTACAAAAGAAATCTCAGTTTGTGTGTGTGTGTTGCGTTTGGTGCGTGCGTGTGGTGTGTTTGGTGTGTGTGTGTGGTGTGTTTGGTGTGTGTGTGTGGTGTGTTTGGTGTGTGTGTGTGGTGTGTTTGGAGCGTTTGGTGCATGTGGTGTGTGTGTGGTGTGTTTGGTGTGTGTGTGTGTTTGGTGCATGCGTGTGTGTGTTGCGTTTGGTGCGTGCGTGTGGTGTGTTTGGTGTATGTGTGTGTGTGTGTGTGTGTGTTTGGTGTGTGTGTGTGTGGTGTGTGTGTGTTTGGTGTGTGTGTGTGGTGTGTGTGTAGCAGTTTTAACAAGATCAGTATGTTCTGTGTGAAGTCTTGGTTTAAAGTATCAGTGTGAGTCAATGTTGCTTCATCAGAGAGCAAGAGCAGAAACTATGGTAACCACTGTTTACTCGTCTCTGTTTCAAGAGAACAGATCTGTTCTTTTGCAGACGCTGTTTAAAGCTGCTCACTGAAAACACTGTTAGCTGTCGCTCCAGATTAAATGACACAGTAAACCCAAATTATACAGCAACCCAAAGCTAAGTCTAAAGTCAGGCTGGGTGGGAAACATACGTCTGCTGCAGTCCCTCAAAAATAATTGTTTTCCTTTTTCAAAGACGTTAGTTGTGCCAGAACTTACAGGCTTCCAGGTGTCTTAAATCACACATTCTGCTTTTCAATTGTAAATCTGAAAAATGCTTCATGCTAAACTAGCATGAATAATGTTATAGTTAACAAACGGCTGATCTGAGCTTCTCTGCTTATGTTTTCATAGGCCAAGCTGATCGTGCCCAACAGCACAGCAGGGCTGATCATCGGCAAGGGTGGAGCCACAGTCAAGGCCGTCATGGAGCAGTCGGGAGCCTGGGTGCAGCTCTCACAGAAACCAGAAGGCATCAACCTGCAGGAGCGTGTGGTCACCATCAGCGGGGAGCCGGAGCAGAACCGTAAAGCTGTGGAGATCATCGTGCAGAAGATCCAGGAGGACCCACAGAGCAGCAGCTGTCTGAACATCAGCTACTCCAACATCTCTGGCCCGGTGGCCAACTCCAACCCCACCGGTTCTCCATATGCCAACTCCACAGAGGTCATGCCAGCTGCTGCAGCTGCGGCGGCGGCCACAGCCTCCAGTCTCCTGGGGCAGGCCAGTCTGGCAGGAGTGGGTGCTTTTCCCACAGCCATGTCCAGTTTCTCAGGGAATGACCTGCTGGCCATCACATCTGCGCTGAACACGTTAGCCAGCTATGGATACAACACCAACTCCCTGGGTCTAGGGCTCAACCCTGCGGCCGCCTCAGGAGTCCTTGCCGCTGTGGCAGCTAGTGCTAACCCTGCCGCCGCTGCGGCCGCCAACCTGCTAGCCTCCTATGCTAATGACGCAACCACCAGCGCCGGCCATCCAGCAACAAGTCTAGGAGGCTTCACGTTAGGCTCGCTAGCCGCTGCCACCGGAGCCACCAACGGCTACCTGAGTGCTGCTTCCCCTCTGGTTGCAAGCTCTCTATTGGCCACCGAGAAGCTAACCGAAGGGGCCAAAGACGTGGTGGAGATTGCTGTGCCAGAGAACTTGGTGGGTGCCATTTTGGGGAAGGGAGGCAAAACGCTTGTGGAGTACCAGGAACTGACAGGAGCCCGCATTCAGATATCCAAAAAGGGCGAGTTTGTTCCAGGCACCAGAAACCGTAAAGTAACCATTACCGGATCGCCAGCCGCCACACAGGCAGCCCAATATCTCATCAGCCAGCGAATCACATACGAGCAGGGTGTGAGGGCCACCAATCCGCAGAAGGTGGGCTAAAACAGGGAGTATGAAAAGGAGAGGAAGAGTGAGGGATGAGGAATATACAGAGAAAGAGATGGAGGGCATGAATAATGAAGAAATCACCAACCACATACTGTGTGGAAATCTCAGTATTAAAAAGATGGAGAAAATCAAGAGAAATGTGTAAAATGTAAATATGGGTTTATTTCTACGTTCTAATCTTTGGGGATTTTTTGTTTGTTTGTTTGTTTTGTTTTGTGTGTTTTCTGGACAGCAGTGAATGGCATTGTAACCTGGTTGGCTGTTGCGCTGTGGTTCCCAGCAGGTGGGCACAGTGGTGGGATGGGGGGGAATGGGGTGGAGCAATCAGAGATCTAAATCCATCCCCAGAATTAGCCCCTCCCTCCCCTCCTGTAGCTGAGAGTTCATTTCTTTTAGCATTTAAATCTACCCGTTTGCCCCTGCAGCCTCTTTAAGACTGAAAATAACAGCCCAATTCTGTGATACCCCAACTCAGTCTCAGCCCTGAGTGATGGGGCAGGATAGGGCAGGAATGCTGAGGCTGTATTCTCTGTAAGATCTGGTCTTTTTACAAAAACTTTTAATTATTCTTACAAATGATCATCATCATCAACGTTATTTATTAATATGATTTCACCCGTAAGGACTGAGGTGTTTTTTGTTTTTCTTAATCTGTGAATTCAGGTTGACATGAATGTAAAGACAATATTTTAAAGTGAGTTTTTTATTTAAGTAGATTGACTCGTGTGTCCATGTAATATATATGTCTTATTTAATATCCAGTGATAACTGCACCAGACTGTACAGTTATATTGATCCGGTTTAAAACCTTTACGTGTGCAAACCGTTACCACAGAAAGTAACAGCAGACTTGAACTCACTTATGGGCAGATCATTTATTCACATATCTACTGATGGAAAATGCAGGTCTTTGCACAAGTCCAAGGGAGTTTACCAGTAATAAAATACAGCGTTATATTGAACCTCGGATCACTTTTGTAACTTCCCCATGTAGTTCACATCCCCATGTAGTTCAGATCTGCAGTGATGAAGCCATTGTGCACTTAAAGCTGCGTCAAATATCTGCACAGATCTGTCATTGGATAATTTGCATAGATATCAAGTAACTATTTCTGAACACATACTACTGAACAACCACAGCCATGAACAAACTCGCGCTCTGATCAGCACAGGCTAGTTAGTTTAGTGGTCTGCCTCGAAAATCCTCCGTTCTGTAGCTGGTTCTGGGTGTGTTGTGCTAACAACCCGTTTACCTATAAGATGAAGTACATTCTTGAAAATTTAATGGGCTTGTGAACAACTTCCTGTGCAGATCAGAACTACAAATGTGCAACGTATGTGCTGCTAATAAGATCATACCTTTTGTTTTAATTAAATCTGAGTACACTGAATTTTGTCTTAATGCACTGTGAAGTGTGGAGGCCGTGATGGGAGGCCGAGAGGGTCAGGGTTCATATAATCACATTGATCACAATAATGGAATGTATTCATGTGGAACGTCTCATATTTTCCAACATCAATGGGGTCAGTGAATTTGTTTAGAAGGGATCAGAGAATCAGGGCTGAATCATGTGTTAGGATGAAGTTTGTCATCAGATCTCAAAATCCAGTTCATTATTTCTCATGTACGCACACAGTTATGATCAAACCAGCTTACCCCAACTGAGTGAAGAGGCAGAGGATGGTAGAGTCATTGTTTTGTTATTTTTACAGGATGAAACTTTACATTAATTATAAAGATTGGAGAGAATGATGCAGCAGATTAAACGGCGCTGTGACTCTCCTCTCCTTTGCTATTGGAGCACCACGGAGAGTAAATCTGATTGGTAAGGAGGCTTCTATACCCTCATCAATAAGCCATCACCTCCCCTCACCTTTCTCAACCCAGTTTAACCTCCGTGCACCTCCATCAATCCAGAGACCTGTCCCATAACTCCACGGGTGGCGTGTCTGGTGTCAGTGTATGTGTGCTGCCCTTCTCCAAACAATGACATCACAGGAGGGAAGATGATGACCACATCACACCTGAGTCTGTCACACCTGAGTCACTCTTTACAGGGAAATTTGCCAAGTCATCAGTGTGTTTGTGTGGTTAGTGTGTATATGTGTGTACGGCAAGCTTTCAGTCATCAGTTGGGATAGAAAATGTGTCCAGACAGATCTGTGGAACTGTTGATGTGAAGTTCTAGAGTAAAGATCAACTGATTGTGTTGTGAAACAATGACTCCCTGTACTAAGTAAGCTAGTTTCTGAGATGAGATCACTATTTTCCAAATGAAGACACCATAGTTGTGATAGCTGTGAAGATGCCTCCGTGTTTTAGAGTGCACCAGTAAATCTTTTCACTCTTTGTGTTAACATTGGAATCAGTCAGCGTTCAGTCTCTATAGACCTCCAGATACAACGTTACACAAACAAACACAACATATCACAGGTCAGTTTGATTAACACAAAACAGCAAGATATTACTGTGACAATTTAATGTGAAAACTAAACAAGGTGCCAATGTCGAGGAGCAGCTGTCTGCGTTTCTGCTTTTGTATTCAGTACTGAAGTATACATACTGTAGGGGGGGTTCTGTGTTTTCATTTGTTAGTAACTGGGAAATAGATCAAATGTGATGAGTACTGGAAGCAATATACGCAGTAGCATGTCGTCACGTCTTGTCCTTTTGTTCTGTCTGTGTAGGAGTTTTGAATTTATGTAGATGTTGAGTAGATTTGCATATAGTACTTTTTAAGTTGTGAAGATGCTGCTATTGAGTAAGTGATGTACTAAACGTTAAGATAAAAACATCCGCTCAGTCGTTTAGCTGGATGTGGTAGTTTAAGCAGGTGTAACTAAATGCTACGCTGATAATGAAATAATAATTGCTATATCACTGGAATAAATAAACCTGTGCCAAAATAAATCTTTACAGTGACAGATTCAGTGTGACACCATTACTTCAGAGCTGAAAAAAATGTGAAAAGTGCCAAAATAAGTTAACTAGCGGTGGATAAATGTGACTAGCAGAAGCAAAAAAATAGACATTAGCACTCTAAGGTTTAAAATTTTCTGCCCCTAACTAACTAGTCCCTGTGAATGAGGGGAGGTAGGGACTCATCAGTGTGAGGTGGTGTTAACACATCCCTGGGGCAAGAGGACTGACACGTTAGCTTAGCATGGTACAGTTTTATAATTTATCAGCTTTCTTAATTCAGCCTTTTATAGTTCTGAGAAATGTATTTTGTAAGATAGATGTTATCTTTTTTGCATGTTGATATTGCATGATAACAAGTGAAGCGTGGATTTAAAAAATGAAGACACTAAAAAAAACACAAAAAGAAAAAAACAATTAGGCAATGTGCATTCATTTTGAGGACGAATCTTTGCATGGCAACAAGTTTGAATTATTAAATTATCACATTTTTAACTTTTTTTAGTTTTGCCAAGATAAAGCTGAAAGATTTCTCCTCCGTTTAGGCCAGAGAATCATTCAGAATCGTACCGAGCGAGATGATCATGAGTTTGTGCAAACGATCAACATATGTGATAAAAGTCGCTGGATGCTGGGAATGAAAGTGACGTTTTAGGAGCTTCTCTTTGTGAACATTACAACAGTTCATGTTTGTGAATGTATTCACCTCACCATAAGTTTGCATATCACTCTATTGCGATTATAACAGCTTGTGTTTGCTGCAGATGGTGCCAGTACTAACATCATTAGACTCTGTGTTGTTGTTTAGCTTGTTCTGCCATGACTGCACATTAAGCTTGATTCATTCTTGTGATGATATGCACTTTATATTTTATTTCATGCCACCCCAGAAAAACAGCCCTACTTCACCTGAGAGCAAATGCAATGACAACATGTGACCATTTAAATCTTTACCTCATGTTTCCACCAATAAACATCACATGGGCAAACTTCCTGATTATGTGATAATGGATTGAGGAATAAGAATCGCTGAGATAGTTTGTTTGCATGGCCAGATTCTCAAAACCAAAAATGGTGAAACAGTTACAATCTGCATAATTTGGCAATGTTGTTATTTTTAGTGTTTTTTTTATTAATAACAAGTGCCAAAAAGGCATGTTTAATATGATAAATATTTCTTTACTGGGGCCGTGCTGAGATCATGGCTGCTTTTTAAACTCAGACATCAGAAATTTGTGCAAACATCAGATGAGTTACTCAGCTGGGAGGATATTTGTGTTTTTGTGAAGGCATTGAGCAGTTTTGTGTATGACATGCGTCACACAAGCATGGCTGATGTTACTGGGTCTAGCAGATTTGTCACATGCAGTTAAGATAGATGCAAACTTAAGGTTTAGCTGATGTTAAGAAGGTCATTGTTTTTATTTGGGCACATGGCTGGAGCTTGTTGCTCTTTTAAAACCCCACACGCCCCAACCCCACCCCGGTCTCGCCCTCGGCCCCTCCATTGTCTAAATAAAGGGGGTCACTTCTGAGCTTGTACAGTTGAAGCACCAGCGATGTTAGAAAACATTTGTCATGTCACTGTTTTGTTTATTCTTTATGTTCCTGTTTTTATTTGTATGACACTCTAACCTAGACCAAGTATAACAAAATGTCATTCATATGTATCCTGTTTACTCTCCCTTTTTCTCCCTTTTGCACTTTTCACTGCTCCCCTTTTTTCAACCACTCCCACTCGTCTACCGCCCCCCTCACACCCTCTCAGACTGTCTGCTGAGTGCCAAACAAAAACAGAACCATTCCAAACGTTTTGAGTTCTCTTGTGTGTTGGACATCCATCGGAAGCACTCATGAAGCGGCATGTTCCTCCATAACATGATGTCATGACGCCTCAACATCACTCAAAAAGCGAGACCTGGATTAACACGGTAAAGGCTGGCTACCTCTCATAAACTGCTTTTCCTAACTCTGTCATCTCTTCAGCCTCTGGGACATCAGTGAATATGTGCCATAATGTCGGGGGGCAATGTCACTCTCCTCACCCCCACGTCTCTCCATTTGGTTTTCCGATGGGAAACATTAATCCGCAAACCAAGAAAAATCCATTTTAATGACAGTTTTTGTTTAACATAACATGCTCAGAAAGCTGCGGAGTGTAAACATCAGCATCTCCTGTCTTCTGAACTCTGAACTTCTCACCCCTCATGAACTTTGTTGACCTTCTTCCTGCCCTTCTGTGTTCATCAGCTGTTTGGACTTAAATCTCCATCCCATCTCCAAACCTTTGAGACTGTTCAATTCTAGCTGACATCATTGGATTTATTTCTCTCTCTAAGTCATTGGGGAACGATTATCAGAGATTTAAAAAAATAAAAAAAGAACACGCAGAGATATCAGTAAGATCCAAACTGTTTCTCCACAACTTCATCATTTGCTCTCGCTGTAAATATTTGTGGGGTTTTGTTGAACTGTAAGCAGAAACGTGTTCAACAGAACAGAGCTGGCAGCATAAAATCAGTGTGTGGAGAGCTGTAAACCCAGAGATATTTTACAGCTGTTAGCAGAACTTCTGCAGCTTCTTTAAACTAAAAGAAAAACACCAACAGCATAAGTTTGGTTTAGAAACGTCTTCAGTATGAAACAATACACAAATGTCTGAGGCTGTTATTTAGAAACTGTCCGTGTAACATGTTCCTGATGATTGAATAAGGTTGAAGGTAAAGTTAAGTTAGACAATTAGCAAAGGTTTCATACTTGCACTGATGCTAGTTGCTAATCTCCATGTACACGTGGATGTTTGAGCTGTAAATTGTGATAAGTGTTGATTAGATGTTGTGATCATTGCATCTGTTCATGAGATCATAGATGAAGAAGATCAGTCACTCATGCGTCATGCTTTCAGCTCCACATCTAATGTTTCTATGCTGCCAGCTTTATTTCTGATAACCTTCATCAGCTTATTTCAGCTACACTATTAATAAATGACATCAGAACTAGACAAAAGGGAATGACTGAAAAGATTAAATACTGTTTTGTTTTAGCATTTTAGTGGTTTCTTTTAACATCATCCATTAACTGACTTAAACAAGTATTAAATATTAAATGTACCTGTAGCGTTGTGTTTGTAAAACAATAGTGAGTTGTGTTTCTTGCCTTGTGGATTATCAGTGGTCAGCGGTTTAGTGCTAATATCTATTAAGTCGTTTCATTTCTTTTTATTTAAGGGTTATTATTTTCCGACAGCAGTCATTATAAATGTTCATTTTACCATCACCTGTCTTCTGTTGTCTTATTCTTCACCTCCCACAACACTCAGTCTCATCAAATAACACATTGCAAGTTTGTGGCAGATATCATGTGCTCAGTCTTGGGGAGGGGCCATGTGTGAGTGATGCGTGAGTGATGTGTGAGTGATGATGCGTGTGTGATGCGAGGGGCTTGGGTGGGTGGGTGTTATGTCTTCTGTTCACCAAAGCTAAACCTGTTGGGTCTCCATGTACTGATGGAACCTGCTGCTGTTGTAGCTCAAACCCATCGTGTGAGCCTAGTTGATTTTGATCGTCCATAACTTCTCAACCACGTTTTACCACGACCCTCTCCCCCCTGTTTGAGCCATTCAGCACACCATTGATGTCCTGCATGACAACATACTGCTCGACCCGACCCACATTAACTCATGACTCCACCATCCCTCACCGGCTCCAGAGCCACGGCCGACGACCAACAGTAACATACATTCAAGTGACTCTCAGGGTGTTACCTAATCTACCTGATTCTGTGACTTCACAGAGCCACAACCCAGCTCTCCCGCAACAAGCCCAAAGACAATTTACTATGTACGCTTGCTTATCAAGTCTTCGATAAAACCAGAATGATATGCACCCAGTTAAAGAGGCAAAATGCTGTAATGTTTACAACCTAATGAGACCAACGCTGTTGAGAGAATGTGCAGGAGTTTAAAGAGCATTTAATAATAATACGTCATTTCAGACTGAGTTCATTTTTAATGATATTTTCTATGTGACATGAGGTTATGTGTTAATGAGGCATTTTTGAAACATTGCATGTTACTATTTTTTGCAATGACTTTGGTTTTCTAAATGTCAGAATGGCTGGTACAGTATAAATTAGAGCTACGTTTAGATTTAGCTAATAATAAAGTACATTCATGTCAGTGTTTGTCTCGCGTATCTTGGAGAAAGGTCCGGACTGCAGTCCAAAATAAATGTGATTGCGTTACTGTACAGAATTTGTTGATATTTGTATATGGTGAAGTAAAAATAAAAGATGAACTGAGGAATCAGACAGACATGGGTAGAGTTTGAACACAACACAGACTAACTGCACATGAGGTAAGTTACACAAAAATAATGACATCACACAACTTACTGCATAAATGACACGTGTCTTAGTGATTTGAGAACCAGGAAGAAATGATAATACAGAGACGTGAGGTACGTTCAGTGATTTGGTCGTAATGAAAGCAGTCTCTGGGACTCAACGTGTTAAGTGCTTAAAAATGGCAGCAAGAGACACATTTAAACATTTTCAACAGTGGATCAATGAAAAGAGATGAAAATAATATGTGTATTGGTGTCATGAGTGTGACTGATATGCTAATGAGGTGTGTGATGTAATGAAGTGTAATTTGGCTTCACAGCCCTGAGTTCAGCCTTTATACACCAGAGCAGCTACCGAAAGCATCAGATGATTGTTTATCTGGATTAATTTAGATTATATTATAT
The DNA here is from genome assembly GCA_036877545.1 of Yasuhikotakia modesta. Taxonomy (NCBI): domain Eukaryota; kingdom Metazoa; phylum Chordata; class Actinopteri; order Cypriniformes; family Botiidae; genus Yasuhikotakia; species Yasuhikotakia modesta. The sequence goes on from JBAJNP010003477.1 coordinate 37,605, forward strand.
TTCAATGACATGATGTTTTTCTCTCATCATTTGAATCATGTTCATCTCTGTGCACTAATTCATCAAACCTGAATTAAGAAGAAAAACAGTTTAGCTAATGAATCCAGTTTAGCTAACTGCGCACCTGTATAAGCCGTAGGCCACAACTGATTTTTCCTCCCCTGTTCACCTCACATCAAGAGGAGAAAAACCTCCTTTCAGCCCAGAAAAAGAGAGAGAGGGAGACAGGCAAGAATTTGCGCTCAGCCTCCATAAAGTCTAGATTTGGAAAGCAGACCTATGGAACATGTGCAAAGATTTCTAGTCCTGAGTCCAGCGGTTTTAGGAGAAAACACAGTACTAGTTCTGATATGCTGAGCTGCATCACTTCAAAATGCAACTATAAGCAGAAACGAGGAACAACTGAGAGAAGGAAGAAGAGATCAGCTGTCTCTATAGATCAGTAAGAGCGATGACTCTGATCTGTAGTTCTAGAGATTTCTGGTGGTATCACTGGCTGCAGGCAGGACTCAGGAAGACTCTGGCTCTTGTTTGTTTTGCTTCTCAACAGTCCAGCTTCTGTCTGAGCAGCGCTGCTCAAGTAACAGTGTGAATTCAGCATGAAATCTCTACATAAACTTTAGCTGACTCCTTAAAAATAGCCAGGATACGGAATCACTCAGCGTGACGCGGTCTCATCGATTTAAAGCCATGTTTTAAAGCTACATGAAGGCTGTGCTGATACAGAAACTGTCACATCAGTGTGAGGTAGATTCTGGTCCACAGGAAGAGAATTAAACAAAAGTCAGCAATCTGATCACATGTCCCTGTTTTCCCCCGCAACGCTTGAACAGCCTTTTGCACATGTGAATATACTAGTGTTCAATGTACTAATCCATTCTTAATGCTGTTTTTAGGACAAACCAAACCATTAAGTATTAAACTAACTTTAGTTCAGAAGAATATGATTTTTATCAGCAATAATGATCAAAACTTTATGTCCTTAATTATGTCCTTTAATGGCTTTGATATGTTTGTTTGAATTTTGCAATGATAAAAACATGATATTCTGACAAAACAGCTCAAAAGTGAAACAACGATTACATGAATTACTCTTAGCTATTACATTTAACTTAAGTCATTGTGATTTATTCATTGTAAAGTATCGTTTGTGCTGATTTTTAAAGCAGAGCTGTAGCAAATAATGCTGTATCTGTTTACTGTGATAGAAATCATGCTTCCAGGAAGACTTTTCATTGACAGTTAAATATTAAACTTACTCTCTTTATGGAGACTGGATAAATACTTTAAGTGGTAAAGCTTACATTAATTTTTACATTAAATAGTTTTGTCATAAATAATGTTTGTCAACAAAATCAGGTTTTATTTTATTCTATTAAAACTATAGTTACACCTGTCAGTACAGAAACACTGAATAAGATTGTAGTAATTTTGTATGTTTTTGTTTCTTCCTGCTGTAATATTTTTAACAAATGAAGCTGTAAATGATCCTGAAGTTAATTCATAATATAAAGAATAACTTTTAACATCAGTGTTTTATGAGTCTTATGTACATAAGATAAGGAAAATAAAGTTGCCATGCAAAGCTGTGATTTTAAAGCACTGTAATGTACAGTGAAATACAGTTTTATCAATTTTTTGGTACATATGATATGTTCTGCATTTCTGCAGCTGTTGTTTGTTTTTGTTCATGAGCGTTTGCTTTAATAAATATGTTTTACAGTTATGAGGTCTGATCTGTTTCTGAGAAAACATCATTATGCACACGTGTGTGTGTGTGTGTGTGTGTGTGTGTGTGTGTGTGTGTGT
>JBAJNP010003478.1:0-14530 GCA_036877545.1 Yasuhikotakia modesta
GTGTGTGTGAGAGAGAGTGTGTGTGTTGTGAACCTTGACCATTCACATGAGGCCACAATGCACGGATCAAAAGACAACAGGAATTTAGTAAAGCATTTTTTCCCTTTTGCTCTTGGCTCTTGTTGAAGGAACCGGTGATCCAGTTAAATTGGTCAAATATTTCTGCTGTTTTGCTTTTGTCCTGTATATCTGCAGCTATTTTTGCAGATTCTATCAAGTAACAAAAAATGTTATTTTGAAAGTATGAAAGTTGCTTGATAACTTTGTTCAAATATTTCTAAATTCTGTAACATTGATCCACTAAGAACTTAAGGATAACTTTGTATTATTGCACTTTGCTTAGTTTTTTTTGCTCTAATTGCTTCTATTGTTTTCCCAGCGTTGTAAGTCACTTTGGATAAAAGCGTCTGCTAAATGACTAAATGTAAACTTTGGTAATGTTAGGGAATGTTCTGCAAACATTACTGCAAGAATGTTTTTGATAACATTTTGATATGTTTTCGAGAACATAAGCCAGCGTTCTAGGATTAGATGGGCTGCATTCTCTTGAGACGTACACAAGGTCAATTAGTCAAAGGACGTGTACAACAGATCCAGGGTCAGATTTTTGTCTGGGTTCACAAAGGTAACTGAGTCACCAGCCCCATGCCCAGCTACAGTATCAACACATCTACTCGGTAATCACAGACACTTTTATGCCCTGAGAGTTGTGCAAACACTCGGTTTGGTAAAGTCAACAGTGGCGGTCAGGTGACCCTAAACGCTCGCTGCAAGAATCACGATTTAACACAGAAGAGATTGTGCGGGTAAATGCGCTAATAAGGACAAGAGACTGGCTAATGTTTGACTAGCGTCTCATTAAAGCACGTGAATAAGGGAAAAAGATTAACTTCTCAAATGACAGTGTCTCACTGTTTAGATGAGGCCTGCTAACCTGTCCCGTTTAATCTATGGGCCTCGCTGGCAAACAAACAGACAAATATTGACCGTCTGGGAATAGGGCCTCACACAGCAATACACAGAGCCGAAGCAATTTCCTCAAGGCGCTGGGAGACTGTCAACGTGATGGCAAAAGAAAATATTTTTTCTTGCCGTGGGCAAACTGTGAACAATTTGTGTTGATGTGCTTGAGTCAGAACAGCTAATTTAAGAAAATAATTGGTCAGGCTGTGTGAATCTACAGTGTTTTAGAGGGACTGCAAAAAACCACAACCCAATGTTTTCACTCGTTCTCTTTATGTTGTGTTGGGTTCGGGTCATTTATTATGGATAAGCAGGCATAACATTTAAGTGTCGGGTCAGAACCGCCAGTGAAGCTCAGGTTGCATGCAAAGTTTAAAACCAAACAAACGAAGACCTAGCGTGGTTTGAGACCCTCTGACATCACCCCTCCTTCAGACATCTTCACAGACACCATCTAGCTTCTGACGTAGAAACACGCCGTCCCAATTCAACTCTGCTGACATGTATAAAAGCTAAGCTACATTAGCTAATGCACTTTTTAAAGACCATAATCGCTGTTTCCCTACAGTTAATGAATGCTAATTAGGAGTAGCTTTTTCCTCCCATCGCGGTTGCTGGCTGCCTCGCTAATGTGCCGTATTGTTCCTCTTTTACCGCTTCGGCTCGGCTCCGATGCTGCCGTGCCAGCTATTAAAGTCGGCTAATCCATCTATCTCCACAACTGCCAGCACCAAAAAGCCACTAATAGCTCAGCCGCAAAACTGCATTTCCTGAATTCATTTCATTGGCAGTCGTTGCGCCGGTGAAGCGGGTGGGTGGCATTGCGGTTGAGCTTGAATTTCGTGGTGCCCCTGACTGTGATGCATAAGGGCTTTTTGTGTGAGTGTTTTGTTTTGATGGGACTGATAGATCAGCTCCACTTCCGCACACCTACAGGCTCGTCTCAAACTGGGATGCCGCGAGCAGTTGCGTGTTAAAGACTCTCAGAGGGCTTGTGTGGGCAGGCTGGTTACTAATGTGAACGTGTTGTTTTTATAATGACTGTGTCCTGTTCAATTAGACACATTCAGTAAATATTTAACAACGTGTGTGTTTGTGTGTGTTTTTGTGTTTGTGTGTATGTGTGTGTTTGGCTTTTGCTGATTGAACAATCAAACTGATTCCAGGACATACAGTGTGTATATGAGTGTGTGTGTTTGTGTTGATCCCAGTATTTGTGAATATTGGGACAAATTTGTCAGCAAAACCAAATCCAACCAAAACTTCCGGGTTGATTTGTGAAAAATCTTTAAAATACAGTTAAAACTATTTTTTTAGTTGTTAAAATGCAGAAAATTTTCTGTTATGGAAAGAATTAGTGTGTGGGTCAGATTTAGAGTTTGTTGTGTGTGTGTGTGTGTGTGTGTGTGTGTGTTACAGCACTTTATAGACCTATAAGTTTATATATTTTTTTAAATAACTGAGGATACAAATATTTTCTTGCTTTATTCTACAGTGTTTTTGATATAATGTTTCACATAGTTGTCTTTGAATATCCTTAAAACAGCTCAGTTGCGTCATTCAACCCTTGTTTAGTCTCTGAATGGTGCTATTTTAAACCACTAATTCTCCCACGTTCAGTAACGGCCATCATGGTTTTGGCTGTGGGTCTCTGATGTTGAGTTTCCATCCCGGGGAACCGCTTTGGCTTCACCTCAGAACCCTCTGAAACCGCTCCCGTCCTGAGACTGTAATAAGTAGCTCTCTGTGACAGACGAAAGCTCTCTTTGTGCCTTAAAATGTCTTTCCTGCATGGCAGCTCACCAAGAATCACAGACCCACAAACAGGTGGTGAGACATGAATAACAAATTAAGCTGCTCAACAAATTTATTACAATGAATTATGACAGCACAATAACATCCAAAGGACTCATTTGAGTGCGAGGAGACTGTTGTGGGGTAAGAACTGATTTGCTCCAAGAGAGGGTACGTGGGCTAACAGATGGTGCGGTTGGACAAACCTACGAACAATTTGCTTTTTTCCGTCCTCAAAGCGATGGAAGCGTACTGAGAAAGAAAAACAGGACTGGTGTTACATGCGTTGATCATTAGCCAAAGTGACTCTCAGGAACTTCCTGTCTGTCAGTCTGATGTTCTTTGAATCTGATCTTGAATGTTTTCCTCAGCTGCCCCTGTTCACATCTCACATCGGCTGGTTTTGCTGGTTTAATCTGAACAGCCTGAACTTCTGAAAATAATTACAGTTGTGTTTGATTCCTGAAGAGTTAGAAGTTACATTGTCTGAGAAACGAGAGAACCCACATTCTTCAGTCAACGTAGCATTTTTTGAATGCTTCTACTGTAATTTGATTGCATTATTGTATCTCTATACGTCTCTTTATATGTATGTGTGTATATATTTATAAATATATGTGTGTGTGTGTGTGTGTGTGTGTGTGTGTGTGTGTATATATATACACACATATATAGTATACATATGGAGTATATACTCGTTTACTCATATACTTACATGTAATATATATTTAGGCAATATTCTTGGTTCAACTCTTGCTGCATTTTTTGTATAATAATACAAAATAATCATATTTTGACTGTAGACTAAATACTAAGTGTAAATTGTTTTGACTCACTGTCAGCGTTTTACTCAAAATCCCTTTAGGTTATAAAAAATATATTACAGAGAAACTTGTATTTAACCTGAAACATTTCTTCAACTGCCCACTTTTAGTTTCAGGTGGCTATATGTTATTATTGTTGTATATTCTTTATTATATAACTATATATTTAGTTGTTGAATATTAAATTATGTATGTGGTTAACATCAAAAGCTAGTATTTCCATATGTATGCAGTTTAATCTTGTTCTAATGGATAAACGGTATTAAATGTTTGCTCAACTGGTGGTGTAGATTTCACATTTATTGTATAATAAATAATGGAATAAAATGGAAAAAATAGCACATTTTAGCACAACACCTGTGCAAAGTGATATATGATTTGGCAAATGTGTTTATAAATACCGGGTTGGCTAAATACAAGTGTGAAACTTTTCACCTCCAAAAAAATATGATTTGTGTGAAATATGTCTGTGAAAAACACAGCGCTGTGTGGATTTGTGTACATGCATCTCATCTTTCTCACTGAGATGGATGATAAATGGCTATTAAACAGCAGAGGTGACACGTTCATTTTTTCCAAAAAAGAATCGCAATATTTGCGGCCTAGAAACAAACCGAACCATTTTGGTTGTATATTGTGAATTTAAAAGCGTAATGCAGGGAGGCATTCATTTTCACTGAGCTAACAGGAAGTCTGGTTAGTTCTGCGTGGTTTCCAGACAATAAAACAAGTGCGTCGTAGACTGAGGGACAGATTAAATCAGTGTTTGTCTGTTCATGCATGAGAAATCCCACAGCCCTGTGAAAACATGTCCAATGTCTCACCTGACAGTCACACGTATACCCGACTCTGTATTTCCTTTTAAAACTGCTGAGTTATGCCAAAGGTCGACCATCAATGACTTAGCCAGAAGTAAACACCAACATTTAAACACTTAAACAAGTCGGAACAAATAAATAGTTAAGAAAGTGATTTACAGGCCTACGTTCTCCCTCTTTATGACTCTGTGTGTGTTTCTCTCCCCCTCTGCCTTTGTGTCTGTGTGTACTAAGAAAACAGGTGTGATTGTATGTGAGGGGATGTGATCTGACAAAATGTAAGATTACATACCTCACTAATGATGCGGTGGCACAGCTGGGCTGTTGTGTTCTGTTCGGTCACGCGGTTCTCACATCACTAAGTGGTGGTTTCTAAGGCCCAACGGATCGACACCCGCCCATTGGCTCTGTTTGTTCTCTTATTCCCTCTGGTTCTGTTATGGAGAGAGAAACACACTGGTTTCACACCCTAAAGACTTCTGACTTATATATTTCATTTCCACTAAAATATATAAAGGTGTTTTTAATTCGTGTGCATTCATTAGCTAAAATTAACGACTAACTGATAACAATATTGTTTTTGTTTGTGTGTGGAAAAACTGTTACCATGAATTCTTTTGGCTTTGAAACATGTGAAAAATTTTATACGGTGACAGTTTAAGGTTCAACTGCAGTACTGAAGCTTCACACACACACACACACACACACACGCACACACCCCAGGCCTGAGGTTAGAAATAAATACTTGCTATAACCACTTTTTGGCTCCCAACTCCAGTTGCACAATCTGTTCTGCCGTTCACAGGTCTTTATAAACGAATGCGTGCTCCACGATAAGTAGTCAATGTTTGCTAAATATAGAGCCATGGACACGTTCAGTCACGCTCCACCGCACGCTGGATGGAAAAAACCTTAGGCAAGGGCAGTTAGTACTTTAGCAACCGTTGGACCGCTCAGACAAACCCATAACTGAGAGCCGGCCATCTCCAGGTGTTTTGGAATGTATCTCCAATGTGTGCTAGATCCTAATGACCCGTTTCGAAGAGACAGACAGATAAACACACAAACAGAAGAGAGTGTCGGAAGCGCTATGCTAAAATTCATCATTATGACACCTCTCTTTGTGAGCTGTTGTCTGTTATCAACTGTTTTTTGTGCGTTCTTATCTGTCTGTTGCCAAAACAGCGAGCGAGTCTCTGATGAGAGATTTGTTCAGGCCCACATGTTGCGTGTGTGTGCGTGCGAATAAGCAGTTTCGTGAAGCGCTTGTCTGACAGGGTTGGGTGTGTAGAAGTTTGTAGGAGGTGTACGAAGCCTCGAGGTTCAATGGTTTCACTTCTGTACCTTTCAAACAAACCTGGTGTGAAAACATAAGTAATTCATCTCACCTGTGTTACCACATTTCAGTAGCTTTATAAACACTTGTTTGTATCCCTCCCTTCATCTCGCTGTCTGTGCCAAGAAAAATGTTCTAGCTAGTATAAACCAGTATGTAAATACTGAGTTAAAGTGCATTTACCTCTCATGCTAGTTAAGATAAACAGGGAAGCTGACCAGCAGATATATCTTTCATTTGCTTAGTATATTAAGTTAATTTACATGTTACTTATATTTTACGTATTGCCCTGTATGTTGGATACTGTATTTATCTTAGTTCTTAACTGTTTAAGGTTTCATCAGATTTAATTCTCAGTTTACATCAGAAAAGCTCAATGCCATCTGGTTTAGTAAGTTACATTCACTGAATAACAATTCTTATCAGAATTATTCACCTAAAATAGAAATATTACATACTCATGTTTGTTTTTTTCACTACATTGTGTTTTCACTTTTTCATGGCTCACAAAAAGAAAAATTTCAAGAATTTTTATGCAGTCCTTTTCCTTACAAAACAGTTTTTTCTTTCAAGACCAAAAGATAAAAACTGTGGTCTGGAAATACCACAATGATACGTTTCTTATAAATTTGGCTCAGGTTTAATCTCAGGACGCTGAAAGACATCTCTGCTGGCTTTCCTTCAGAGTGTGACTGAAGAATAAATCTCATGATAATGGCTTGTTGCACCTGGTAAGTGTTTAATAAGTGTCTGTCACAGGTCAGGAATGTGTAATGGCCACTGGCATTAGTCTAAATTGCACCACAAGGCCTCAGATGAGTGACGACTGATAGCCTGGAGATGAAAGATAAGGCAGAACAAAACTGAACAACACAAGCAGAGGATCAGTCAAGAGAAAACAGAACTCTCTTATGAAAACACAGTTAAAAGAGGCTGCGTGAAATCAAAACAGATGCTAGGGCATGATAAAACAGGTTAGCGTTTTGATGTGACCTGTAATTTTCCTATGTGGTCCAGAGAGATAATGAAGGTCTTTGCTTTGACTACTGATGACTGAAATGACAAAGTCTAACACAATAGTTCCTTGTAATTGTGAGATGCCTGTTCTGAAACAGGAAGCAACTAGATCAGACAGGATCAAACTGGCAGTCAGTGAGTTTGAATTGTGAATTGTTTGAATTTTGCATAGAAATGTGTTCATTGTATGTCCTGACTCGCTCTGAAAAATATTGTTTTTCTTGGCCTAAGAATAGCAACATTTTCTACATGTTTCCATGAACAAGCACATTAAAAATGTTTAATGAAATTAATGTTTTAGGAATGTCCAGTTTTGTAGACATTGTATTACAATTATTGCTTGGTTATAGAAAAATTCTGGTTACTCTGTAACATTTTGTTCCACTAATGATTAAAGAATAACATTTTTTTGGCATTTATGATTTATAATTTTAAAAAAGAGCAATTACTTACATTACTGCAAGAATGTTTGTGATAACTTTGAGAGAACGTTGAAAGAACATTGACCAACATTCTGACAACATTCCCTGACAGCTGGTAAAACAGTGTGAGAGGTTAATATTGCAAAGCTTTGAGATACAAATCCCTCCCCGCCCCAAGCGTCCAATCACACGCTTTAACCATCCCAGTCACAGTTTTCCTCATGACATCTCTGCCCACCCTCGCCCCTTCTGGCCTGAAGGATTTATTGGTGAGCTGTTCCCAAAAATCCCTTTAAAACCGAACGTGCCTCATGTTCACCAGTCGGCCCACATGCGCTTTTTCTGTCAGCCTCACATTTATTCCTCTGCCTGAACATTTCTATTAGCTCGACCGCCTACGTCCCAGCCATCCGAGCTTTATTTATGTTCATCGCCCAATTATAGCCAATACATGCTGTGTCTTACATGACAATTAATGAGGGCAGAATTATGGGGCAACAAACCTCACCTGTAAATACCCACTAAAGAGGCACCTTAGCCTTTAGTGGCTTCGCTAATCCCTCAGAAAGAGCGAGACTGCGGCTGGCTGGAGCTCGTGTCTCTGGTGCAGCGAGATATCCGAGCACTTTCCATTAGTCTACCGCAGCGCTCTGAGAAAACACAGCCCTATTTCATGCCAACTTCCAAACAGTGTGGAGAATTTGCGAGGCAGTTAGTGGCCGTCATTAATATCCACCCGGGCCCAGGCTGACAGCTGCTGATTGGAATGGAGAGCCCCTGTAAAACAGACAGCAACAAATTTCCCTGACAGCTCGGCGTCCATTACCCACAGTCAGCTGCCAAAACAGCAGTAATAAGAGATGCAGAGAGAGAGAGAGAGGCAAACATGGCTCTCTCTTCTCTATCACACACACCTTTTCTGTATGCTGTCATCACAGTAAAGGTGTCATATACAGTTGTTGATAAGTGTGAGGTTAGTGTTCAGTTTGGCTTGGTGTTTAAAGTGTGTGGAGGGCTTGAATGTCTGAGAGTCAGCCTTTAACATGCGCACACACACACCCTCAGTCTCTGCACCATATTATATATACATGCCCATGAAGTCCAGTTTTCTGTAGTGTATCGTTTGTCATTTTGGTTTCAGATAATACCCAGCGGACTAACACAGCTAATACAATGTTCTCAGAACATTAGCAAATGTTCTTATAAAGTTATCAAAACAATTCTTGCAGTAACTCTAGTGAATATATTTGATTATATTTGCATGTCATATTTTATTATATATTATAATAAATACATATATTATGTATTTTACATAACATATTTTACATATATTACATATCTAACATATTTTACATATACATAATACATAATTTCTTACATACGTTCCTACAACCAAAAACTGTAAGCTGTGTAAGGTTTAGGGTGGCGTGTCTGTGTCTGGCAGCGATGAGTCTGAACTAACCAGCAAGCAAATGTGTCACTATTATTGTGATTTATTCAGATATAAACTCAATATCTATACAAGTGTAAGAGTGATTTATTGCTCTCTTCTATTTCATTGTTGGCCTGGTAACATCCCAACACTGCAGATTGATGAGAGATATTTGGGTCACTTAATTATAGCCAGACCTTTTTGATGTCCTAAAACAGAGGTGGAAAAATGCCAGCCTGCAGCCTCACACACACATACAGAACGGCAAAATGTGTGTGTGAGTGTCTTTGGTGAAACTGAAATTAGATTTAGGCCGGTGTGACATTTCTCATAACGCCACAGGTAAAGATATTTTGGGATTGTCGTTTTATTGTAGTGGCCTAACTGCAATATTAACACCTACTACCTGCCAGACACCTGGCGTGCACGCACACACACACACATACACACACACACACACACAGATAGCCCCCTTGTTTGTATATGCACATTGCAATTCGCAGACATGATAAACACCCGCCCTCCTTCCGTCTCACCCACAACTGCACTGTAATTTTTCCAGCAAGCAACAGCACAACTGGAAGCTCAAGACGCAATTTTTTTACAGCTTCCTTTTATTGCATCTCCTCCCCTGCTGGTCTTACCCCCGTCAGCAATAAAACACTCCATAATAAAAGCCCCTCTCCCTTAGCGCCCGCCCGATACACATAATCCTGCGATTGCTCTCCGCCTGCGTGTAGCTGCCGGTGCTGTCGCGCCACTAACACGACGTCTCTTTCAGTCGGGTTATTATAATGTTCGCTTCTTTATTGCAGCCAGTGTGGACTGAAAAGAGCAGAGGCAACCCGAAAATCCAGGCGTGTGAGCCGTTAACACAAGACAGGTCCCAAACGGGCCCCTCGAGTTATTCATCATAGCCTCTCTCAGACAAAGACTCGACTCACCTTCATATTTCTGAACAAAGGCGATATGCACTCAATAAAGGGAATATTACAGTCTGTCTAAAATGCATCGCAGCAGAGATCAAATATGTTTGTACAAAGATAAGAACAGGCACTGTGTCAGGATGTGGATAGATTGTGGATTATGAGCAAAATTAGTTGCTTAATTATTATTTTTTTATTATTATTAATAGTTTTTGGCATTTGTGTGTGTGTGTGTGTTTGGGTTTGGGTTTACATAATCATATGCTAAAAGTAGCAAAATATTACAAAAACCCTTTCAGGGAAATCCTCATTTGTTATGTATATTTTAATGTATGTATTAAAAACACAGTAAATACTTTTTAACTAATTTTTACAAACTTTTTTTAATAGTTTTTTTGTTAGGTCCCCATTCAGATAATGCCCCTAGTTTGACGTGTTGTGCGTTTGGAGCTGTCGCAAGCGAGACGCAAACTCATGTCTCCCAGTTGTGCACCACAGCAAAGTGTCTCCACCTGTGTCTCCAGCAAAGTGTTTGATTGACAGTTGATTTGTAATAATTATACTGGCATGGTGCATTTTTATGGCATCTGTAAATCCCTGTGTAGCATGTACTTTAAAACTAAATTGTACAGCTGAGCAACGCACACTCATATTGTTCAATCCACTTTCGTTAATGCGGTTTCAATGCATCCTTTACTGTCTGCTGCAGATTTTAAAAGACCTTCACGGCCATTTCTGTTTCGGCACAGCACGTGTTTGTATCTGGGCACTGCAGGCACCTTGCTCTTGTTAAAAGTGAAGCATTGCTGGCTGTGATGTCTGCCTGCACTAAATTACTTCTTTGGAAACGAGGCCAATGTTTGAACCCACCACTGATCCCAGCACAGCTATGCCAAACATCAGTGCTGCAGAACACCGACAGCAATTAAACGCACTCCACGCAGCACAGACTGTTTTTCACTCCAAATTAAAATCACAACACAAATTGGAACCATGAACTCACATTAACTGGCTGAAAACTATTCATTTGTCTCTAAGCGTTTCAAACGGGTCTAAAAGCTGCTGCAGTTGAGATAAAAGCTGGTATAATTTAGCTCTGTTGCAAATATTCTTATAATGAAATTCTAATGATTCTGCTTGTGGTTTGAATGTTTTTTGAAGCTGCAATGTGTAACTTTGTTTGGTTAAAAATGAACAGAAATCAGTCACTGAGCAAACATGACAGATGAGTATTTAACATAATCTTCTTAACTCACCCTGATTAATAATTTAGGCTTATAATAATTTATAATCTATTATTTTTATGTTTGTAATGAAAAATTATGACCATATTTATGCATCATTGGTGCTTACATTGTGGAGGATTTAATAATATTGTAATCATAATACTGTTTAGAAAAATACTTTACTATATTAAATCAATACGTTGAATGGTCAATAAATGCTGTTTCTCAGGAAGACATTTCAGTCTATACTGAGAAGGATGTAGCTAGTTTAGTTCACAGCCTAATCATTGTTTTTGTGTATTAAAAATGCTTAAAATGACCCCAAAATGAGTCCATTTTGGGGTCCATTTTATTGTTCACTCACGGCGTTTTGACACAGAATGCTGTGTGAGAGCTTTAAATAACAGAGTTTGGGGGATGTGTTTAGGTTAGCGCTCTTTTATAGGCGAGGTGAGTGTTTTTATTGTCAGAATAATGTTATGATGGTTTGAGGTTGATAATAATGATAGAAAAACCATTTCCTGTGCAAAAGAAGAGTAATTTTTAAGCAACATACTGAAAGGACACTGTGTCATATTTTAGTCTGTCATGCATTTTGTTTTCACATTTATATGTAAAACATATTTTAAATGACACAAATTATCTTGCATTATTTGCCTGGCACAATTAAGGGGCTATTAGGGCCCACAAAACAAGGAGGTTAATGTAATTTTGTTAAGAAGAGATGTTTGTTCACATTTTTATTGATCGTAGCAGCGGTACTTCATCAAATTAAGACCAGATGATGGAGAAGAGCTGTAGAACCGGGCATGTATCCAGACTCCCACAGTCCAGCTCACTTTCTGCATTTTAAACGGCTCATTCAGGTGCTGAGATCGTGGAGCTGGAGAGATACTTCACAGACTATAACAGATCATGATAATCTGCTGCATTCTTCACATCAGGCCTGTCACAGTAGAGTGAATTGTCTTAATGTGGGACACTTCAGTGCTTCAGTGGGTGTGGCTGTCCCCCAAACCAATGAATGCCAGTGAAACTATAAACAAATCAAAGCTGTGCTGTCATGTGATCAAAGTCACATGACCTCATTTGAGCCAAACAGGAAGCACCTTGAGTGAAGAAAATGTCCCACATTAGGGCAATCCACTCCTATTTTCACAACCTGTCAGATTTTCATCACTTGGTTAAGAAAGAATTCACTGTAACTATATTACCCCAGTATCTGTTAAAAGAGAATGATATTAATAACAACAATGATAATAATAATTTTTTACTTAGTATATTTTTATCTCTCTATAGTTGTTTATCACATTATATAAATGACTTCCTGTGCTACATTTTAGTCTTGTTTGTGCCTTTATCAGTCATACATAATTCCTTTAGCAAATCAGTTGCTACAACTGAGCAAATAAATACAAATAAAGCTGTCAGTGGATGTAATTCATTACTAGCGAATTCTGCCCCGTTCCGAATGGACACGAGGAAGTCTGGATCATTTACTTAATGAATGCACCGGAGCGCCGGGAAGACATTTGTCAATTACAGGGCAAGAGTTGTTTTTCCTGCCTGGCCTCACAGATTAGTCCCACATGCCTGCATTGCCGCTCTCTATTGAATCAGTTGTCTTTAATGGCAGCGGGGGGAAATTGAAGGGCTCTGTGTGCGATTTGTCCCATCGTCACGGAGCAGATGGTGGATATCAGTGTCAGGTTTTGAGTGGCGAGTTGCTGAGGGAACAGGAAATGGCAGAGCCGAGGGCCAGATCTAAGGCGGCGTGAAAGCGCCATTCGTCACACATTTCCATGGCAGCGGCGCTCATTAGCATTACCTGGATATGCATGATAAGGGCTGATGGGCGAACAGGGAACATGGGACGTCCGCGCGTACCAAGTGAAATATAGAGGGGGTGGGTGTTGCGATATAAATAACATTAAAGAGCTAACAGGGGATTTCCTCAGAACGATGGCTGATATTGTGTAAAACTTCTGTCAAAGTTAGTAGGTTAGCAGAATGTTTTTAACATTATATATTGTATATCAAAAACATTGTTCTTAAGTCATGAGTGGGAAGTTTTTGAAGCATAACAATTTAAAATATTTGAATAACATTTTAATTTTTATACAGTAGCATTAATACAATGTATTATTGTTACCGTACAGCTGGCGATTAAAAATGACATTTATAGATAGTGTAGCTTAGATAATATTACAATCTAAATTAATGTAATAACTGTTACTGTATGCCAGTTGCTTGATTTTGTGTATTACATTTCTCTTTTTAGTTCAGTTATAGTTAATACATCCTGAGACCCTTCAAACAACATAATTAATGAGTTATTTAAAACGTTCCTCAGGGTTCTCCTGTCAAATCTGGTGTCAGTTTTAATGATCAAGGTGGCAGATGGGGCCGTAGAGAGAAATGCTAGATTATCATAAACTAGCGACTCCACCACCTCACAGGCGTTCAGCCGCGGGGCAGCGACTCTACAGCTTGTGTTGGACAAATACTAGCAGGGAGGCGACTCTTTGTGCCAGATCCCCTTCTGCTGGTGGGACGTTAGTGTCACTCAGCTTTAATTACTCTGTGCAGACGTGAGGGTTTCCCAGCAGGTGACTATGGATCACAGAAGCATAATAACCTTGTGAGAATTATCTGCTTTTATCTCTCTTTCCTCCTCCGCCGTAAAATCGTTTGTCACACATTAGCGTGAGGCCGCGTGCCGCTTCCTGTCACGCGGTGTCATTCACCGCCGATGCTCTTAGTTTTTGTTTGTCTGATGTTTGGGATAATAAAGCGTTTGAGGTGTTTTGGTGACGACACAGAGGTCAGAGAATGACAGGTACAGCGTGCTACTTTCAGCTCATTAAAGCTCTTCTGTTACCCTGTTACCCCTTCCAAATCTCTCCCACACACTCTCCCTCTGTTTTCCTGTTTTTTCTCTTTCAAATACCTGTGCTTATACCTGATGTGATGACAGGACTGAGATGTGAAGACAGAGCTGAGAGAGAGCATTTTTAGAATGTTGGCAAACGTTCTGTAAAAGTTCTTTCAGGTTATCAAAAACGTTCTTGCAGGAACATTAGTATAATGTTTTTTATTGTTATGTATCCTGTATCAAAAACATCATTATAAAGTAATTTAATAATGTTACAGAGTTAAAAAATATTTAAAAAACGTTCTTACGAACAAGCTTATAACGCAACGTCTAAAAAAACTGGACGTTTTGAACATTCCT
The DNA here is from genome assembly GCA_036877545.1 of Yasuhikotakia modesta. Classification (NCBI taxonomy): domain Eukaryota; kingdom Metazoa; phylum Chordata; class Actinopteri; order Cypriniformes; family Botiidae; genus Yasuhikotakia; species Yasuhikotakia modesta. Next base: position 13,994 of record JBAJNP010003478.1, read on the forward strand.
AGAACTTTCAAAATAATACTTTTAACCTTTGTGTTATTTAATGGAAACATTAGCAAAACGTTGGATGGGTTACTGCAGTGCCCAAATCAAACAGACAGCCAATGCTAATGCTAATGCAAGCCAACTGAATCCTCCAGACTCGAGCCAGACCGCGTTCAGTATCGTGTGCCCTTGGCAGTCATCTCTGTGGTTAATCTGATCACAGCGCAGTGTTAACAACACATGGCTCGGCCCTGGAGCCGCTCTAAATGAGGTTACATCCCATGCAATACCTTGATGAATAATTAAAAGGCCAGACACAGAAGTGGAAGTCACTTAGCCAGTGATCCGGGGTCTAATCACATGGTCAAGCCATATTTGGTAATCTATCCAGCGTCGCAATCACTCTTCATTATTCATGTGCCCTCATTCTCTCTGCCCTGCTGTCTCTCTTACACACACACGCATGCACCCACCCACCCACACACACACATGCACACACACATGCACAGACACACACACACACACACATGTACAGACGCACGCATGCACCCACCC
>JBAJNP010003478.1:14542-39412 GCA_036877545.1 Yasuhikotakia modesta
ACATGTACAGACGCACGCACGCATGCACCCACCCACACACACGCATGCACACACACATGCACAGACACACACATGCATGCACCCACCCACCCACACACATGCACATACACACACACACACAGAAGCATTGCTATGGTTTTTGGGCACCTGCCAAAGCTGACAGAGTGCATGATGGCCATGTTTTTTCTCTTTGGGCTCATAGTCAGACAACTGCTGGCAACAGTTAGTTTAAACAATCTGCCCATATAAACAGTGAAAGTGTGTCTTTACTTAGAGGAGCTGTTAGGAAAGGTTGCGTCTCATATGAAGTTATTCTGCACTCATTTACTGATTATTATGACAGACAGCGTTATGAATTATATTATACTTCATAGTCTATCATAGCGTGTGAATTAAATTCAGCATTTCTTCCTGTCTTTGTTTGTGTTTTCCCCCCTACAATATTTTAATCAGACTGCTCAGTCAAACACGAGTGAATAAAACTGGCTTTTAACAGCAAATTGGCTGTACAAAAGTGCACAAAATCTTTGCATGTAAACAAAACAGATCCTTCAGCTGTCTGGAACCCGGCATCTAATCAGAGAGTGGAGAGCCGGGTGGACACATCGCAGACAGGAGAAACACAAACAAAATATTACACCTGCCTGCATGCTAAAACGTTACCTCACTGTACTGATAAAACATGAAAATGCATTCCAAAGGTTTGAAACTTTGAAAGATTGAAACCATATTTAGTGTGTTTTAAAGGTCGAATAGGCAGTTTCAGGGAGGCCCGGATGCAATGATTGGACGAGCAATTTATATATATAAACTTTCATCCAATCAAAGCGTTTGTTTATAAAGCCCTTTTATTACAAATATATTTTCTTTACATTGATTTTCCATGTAGCGATATTGAGGTATTAATGAGTTTGACCTACATTTTAAACCAGTTAAAATGGAATCAAACTAATTCATGACATTTTGCTTGTTCTCTTTTCATCTTTAGCATCTGAAACAAAGAACTGCGTTCGTATTGTGTGACCGTGTTTTTTTGTTTTCCGCTGTGTAGCGAGAGCCATTAGTGACGTCTTTGTATGCCAAAGTGCCAAAGGCCTTTATCCATATCTAAGCATCGGTTTATAGAAGCCAAGATACAACATTAAATGATTCCAGATAAAAGAGATTAAAGAAAAGTTCGCCGTTTCCCTCACAGCGTCGCTGACAGGAACATGAGATGTGCTGACCTTCTGAATCTAATTTACAAACATAAAAGATATTGCGCAGGCACAGATATATCAAAGGTCTCAGGCAAACGGGAATTGGTGGGAGAAAAGGGGGGGTTTGACTGCTCAATGCAAGCATCATGTGTCAAGGTTGAAAATGATGAAGAATTTGAAGACAGGGTTAGATTGGAAAACGTTTCTTTATTTTTACCAGCTGTTATTCAGTCACAGCTCTTGATGGTGTGATAAATGTCATGCCCACGTCCACGTGGCAGCCGGGAACGGCCTTTGATTTTAGGTTTTTATTGGACTGTGGATGGCCTCGAATTACCTCACGTTCTCCCTTCGGTTGCTACCGTCTGAAATCTGCAGTGAGGACGTGTTGTTCTTATGAGGCCCTGAAGAAACTTGTGATCTTTAAAGGCACTTTTTTTTGGTTATGCTGTCTAAGCTACCTTGCTATTGCTAGCCCAAAACTAACTATCCTGCCTTTGAACTTTTTTTTATTTAAAGTTTATTTAGAGATTTTTTTTACAGCAACTATGGGATTGTTTTTATATCCCCAACCCTGAGCAAGTCTCATGACCCCAGAAGAAAAAAGCATCACACTAGTGAGGCTAAATGCCTGTAATGAGGAAATAAAATAAAATAAGACCTTCTGATAAAAGGCAGAAAACATCTTTTTAAGAGCCACACTCAAACTAAGCGATGTTTTCATGTACAATATTTGTATTAACAATATTTTCAAAAAGCTGACCAAGATGTAAGTAGACACTATAAACAGTTATTCCCAAACGAATGGCAACACACCATAAACACTTTAAACAGTTTTGAACAGGGCCTCTGAATTACAGCTATTATGCGCTACAAAAACTACCATAAACATTACGCAAAAATCAGTTCAAGTGTAAATAAAAAGGAAATGTGGATGGAAATTGCAGGGTGAGGTTTAAATAGCCCTGCCCATCAAACAGAACCGGGTCTGCTGTGATCTCTGACGGTCCTTGACAACTTTGACGCATACAACTCTTCTGTTTATGTTGAGATGGAGTATAAACGTGTCCTCCCTGGAGATCTCTGGTAAATTTACCTTCTCCCCTCAATGCTGGACTGAAACATCAACATTAATCTTTTGCTCAATGAGACAGAGAGAACATTTGTAGACATAAGGCCAGTTGAGTTAGCCAAGGCAAGCCTCTCATATCCTAAAAATGCCAAGAGCCCATCTCTTATGCCAAAAACCACAGCAGGCCTAAGGTGGTTAGAGGGGAACGCTATCCAATGAAAATGTTTACTTGAAGAAAGCCCTTTTTCTTCCTTATAAAGCAAAACCCACATTGACACACATTATGATTTCAACCTGCTTCATCTTGACTGCTGACAAATTTGTTGTAGTCTGAGAGTGCAGCCCTCTTTAGTGAAGAACTCAGCTGCTCTGTCTCACTCAGGGTCTCTGTTAACAGTCTTTGACTACATTCATGGAAGCGTATAATTTGTATCTGTCACACACACGTTGGGTTTTCATATTTTATGTGAAGGTAATGGTCTTTCACTTTTTGTCTCTCCACACTATCACAGAAAACTTTCTATTTTAGGTTTTCAAAACACATTATACACTTTTTAAACTTGTTCCCCTACGGAGACTAAAAATGTCTCCACAAGGTCAAAATGTACTGGTTTACTGGTACAGGTCAAAACAACAAATTTACAGCATTGCATTTATTTATGCTGTTATAGTTAACGTGACTTGATGTTGCTAGGTTGTGTTGTGTCTCTTGTTTTTTAAGAGCATTTGTACAATCTGGTTTATTAGATTTGTGTTATATTGTGGGATAATTTTCCCAAAATAAATTTCATGCATTCGTTTTAAATGCACTAAAATCCACACACACCCCATTTTGGTATCATGGGGTCTTGCTTTTCAGCAAAAAATTGGAAAATGCAATATTACACATAGTGCTGCAACAAAACAACAAACGCTGTTGATCAATATGGTGTAAGATTAAATTCTAAACGTTTTTGGTACTTTATGGAAACAGCAGGGAAATGTTTTTACAACCTAAAACTGTTGCTGGGTAGTTTTGTCCCTTGTGTTTATGTTTGTGTTTATGTGTTTATTGTTTATTTCCTTGAGGCTTGGTCCTGCCCAGACCTGTTTGCAACAGAGACCCGCCACAGAGGAATAGTTAGGAGCTCTGTGGAGGTGACAGGATGGATAGCAGGTATGCAGCTATAATGCGGCTGAGATCATTTGATCAACTGTGATTTCAGCCACACGCATCCACAACAAACACACCAATGCATGCACATTCACACACGCTGCACCGGGGTATTTATAGTGTCCTGACAGGCACGCAGACAGATGTCACCTTCAATCAGTGATCTCCGGGGTAAAGCGTGTGCATGCACAAAGCTTACCCAGCTAACAATTATAGGATGTTAGAACGTTTTCCTAACATTGGTTAAGTAACAGAAACGTGAAACTTAAACGTTATTTTAAATGTTCAAAACGTCCAGTTTTTTTTTTTATTAATGTTATTCTTGATGATAAAAACGTTAATCAAACGTTTAAAATTCTGTAAAACATTTTCAAAACATTGCACAAACAACTAATAATGGTTTTGACGTATGGTGAGAATGTAAGCCCATGATCTTTGAATGTTTCTTGTCACACACACACACTACAGATCGCATAAACAACAGCATAAACAAAGTCAGTATGTGAGAAATTAATGAACTTGTTTAATTCAGTTGGAATGTTCCCCTGAGGTTCTAGATTAATGTGCATGTGTGCTGTAAGGCCAGGGTTCTCAGGAGAGAGATTTCTGTGTGTAATGTATGAGTGACTGAGGACAGTGGTAGAGCTGTCAGGCCCAATAAGATGAAGGCTGAGATGAACACAGGCGCATATAACCCTGGAGGAGGCGGGGCCTAAGATGTGATTTTTACTAACTCTGATGCTGTTGTTTTCTTAAGCACAGCCCTGCAGTGATAGAGAGGGAGAGAGAGAGAGAAAGAGAGGGAGAAAGAGATAAAACATGCACGGAAATGACAGAAATAAAAACATTTTATTACAAAAAAACATGGATAAAAGGGGCGGGCATGTGTCTTGCCCTCATAGCAGGAACATCGTTTTATAAACACAACACATATATGTCACAAAGCATCAATACCGAAACACATCACCGTGGCAACCCACCCCCCAGATTCTTAATAATTGATACTGATGATAATACAACAGGACAAATAATGTCACGCTTTCTCATTCGATGTCATCCATAAGAAATGATGTTCAATCCCTCTTCATATCTTACATCTGCGGGGAATATTGTTATTATTCTGTGTTTTAGATCAAAAATCATTTACATCTCCAGTCATCCTGTAATGAATCGAACTGTAAGAAAAACAAGCAGCACAAACAACTGGAGAAACTCCCTCTAATCTCACAGCAGATTTAATTGTGTGCGTCTAATGTGCAGTAGGGCAGCTACGTTTATCTGCCCACATACGATGAAACATGACCTGCCATTATCAGTGTGTTGACAGTGCTTTAATTCAACATGATACCAGACACCCGCGGCCCGGCCCGGCCCGGCCCGGTAGAACTGCTGCTAGTTTTATACTCTCTGAGGCACTTAAAAATACACAAACACTGTTCGGGACCGCAGGGGAGGGCGAGACAAAAAACATTTAGCTCTGAATGCCGGGCGCTCGCATATTCACATGTTGGCTTTTCTGAGCAGTTTGTATTATTGAGCGTTGCCTTTTCAAGTGTGGTAGAATTTCAAAGCGGAGATGAATTATTTTGAGATAGTAAATTATTGATACGTGCACCAAAGCTCACATCACATAGCAGAGCGTTAGAAACAGCGTCGCAAGTGTTTGTTGTTGTGCTTATTTGAAAGCCATAATTAATTTTCTTCTATTAAAAACGAGGCTGAAAAAGATTTAATTAACTTTTCAAAAAGCCTGTTTTTCATCCACTGATATACTTTTGTAAGGCCTATTTTTTCACGTTGCATGACGTTTTTTTTAATTTACAACAGGACAATCTATTCAGGCTGTACCTCACATATACATATAAATATATATATATACCTCACAACCTCGTTTTCATTTGCATTCCTTTATTTTTCCATAACCACACTGATTATTTTACAGATAACAGATGGTTTTCTTTTACAGCTCAAGTTGCCTTGATTTATCTGCGGGTATGAAGGCTGTTGCTGCCAACACAAGTTTCTTTTACGGCCCCTAATAATCAGCTGATACAGGCTGTCAGAAGCAGGCGGGTCGTGGCACGGACAGGCAGACCGACATGTGATCCCCACTGACAGCCGACACTGACCTCAGCTGCTTTCAGACCTCCCTCTAACATAGAGGAAGAGGAGGAGGGAAGAAAGAGAGATGAAGGAGAGGTGACAACAGTGTCCTGCTGTGAAAGAGACAGGCTTCCCATGTACCCTGAGAGCTTGGTTTTCAGCGCCGTTAAGACACGCCCCTTTATCGTCATCCCACCCACTGCGTCTCAGCAGGAAGATGCGACAGAGACGAGCAGATGAGGCTTCAGGGCTGTCTTGGCCGCTCTGAACTGGTTCGGTCAGTTCTGAAAAGAAAAAAAGTCTAATCACATGAACCTGTAACTGTCAGGTCTTAGTGTAATTGTTTACTTCACTTTTTAGCTGGTTAAGAAGTTAATTGAAAAAGTTAGTTGTTTATTTGGGCCCCGGCCAACAGGGAATATTCTGAAAAAACATACACAATTTTTTTTGCAGTAACTTTAATAAAACTTATGGTATATCAATTTTTTTAGGTTGTTAGTGAAACATATTAAAACTTTACAGAATAAAAAAAAACTTGAATAACTTCTCATAAGAAATTATGAAATAATATTAATACAATGTGTAAAAACCTTGACACTTTAAAAATAACATTTTGAAATTTTCAAGACTTAATGGAAACATTAGGGAAACATTAAGGGTTTTTACAACCTTAAATTGTTAGATATGACACCAGTTAGGAGTTAAAATGGGTTTTTAGCCAAGAGTGTTACTATAATCTTCATATATAGACAAATATACATTAATTGTAGTAAAACAAAAAGCTGTGTGGCACTTTCAAACTATTGCTGTTGTTTTGAGCATCCCAATTAAAAACTGGACTGAAAAGTACACGTATAAAAATAAACTGTCAATCATTTTAGGACAGAAGGTGAATAATTGCCTCTCTCAATTTGCCACCCCTCCTAATTTACCCTCCAGAGACATGCCCCAACTCAAGCACTAATGTTTCCCGTTCATTCGCCCTGGCGTCTCCAAAAAAAACAGCATGCTCTGCATTTGTGTTAATGGAGCTCAACATTTCTGACCTGCCCTTAACACTGATGCAACCTTATATTAAGTACGACACCTCAGCTAATATTATTACCCATAGCAGCCCACACCGCAGACGCAAATATAACCACTGCCTGGAAAAGTGGCTCATTGGCTCTTATTGGAAAGTTGAGCTCATTAATTAGTGTGAACTTTGGTTCCTGGGTTCCTGGTTCCTCTGGCCCACATTCTGACACGTTCCCATGATTTCACATCAACACTTTACGGTCGCGCCGCCTTCCGGAGCGCGAGATTGGATGGGCGGGTCATTGCGCTAAACCGGGCGGCCTGAAATAACGTGTGCGTGCGTGCGAGGGACACCTCTCCGCAGGGGTTGGCGTCGCTTTTAAACTACAGGAAAATACCACGATGGGATACGATCCAGTTTCTACAGAAATCTGCTTGCATCTGTCAGAATGACAGGCAGCCACAAAGGTGACAGAGGCGGCGGGCCGCGTGCATTTAAATACAACACCCGTTACCTGCATGCAGTGCGCGCGGCCGTGTCTCTGCAAAGCACTAGTATTAATACCAATAGACTCAATATTTGCAACCGCAGTTAAATGCTGTTTATATCTACACTTGCAACGTGGACGGCTGAGCATTTCAATGAGGTACTGGAAAGTTTGGCTAGAGTGCACTTTGTTTAAAAATACACCAGGAATAAAAAGGAGATGATGCGTATCGCGCTCTGTGTGTCTTTGGTATTAACTAAACGGGTGGAAGGATTTACGTGCAATTCCATGGCACGCAATAAATAGCACAGGATCAAAATGGGACCGTGAGATGTACTCTGCAAATGCAACTGTTTTAAAACTTAATGCAAGAAATTGATTATAAATCCCGCTGGTTTTATCCCTAGGATATAACCTGGCTGTGTGTCCATGCAGTTAGATGCTAACAGCATAAAATAACACGTTTAATCAGATTTCAAACGTCCCACTAACATTAATAACTTCGTATATACATACATACGTAAGTTAATGGATCGTTTAAAAAATATTACAGGATTTAAAATTGTCTAAGTAAAATTATTTATCAATAATGGTAATGACATATTAAAACATCTTTAAACATTTCTGCAACTTATATAACATTTCTAGAAAAACAAAACATACAACATCTTTAATGCTTTTTGTCACTTATTAGAAACGTTATAAAACGTTCTTATCTAAAGTTTTTAGGTTGGACTGGGCCGTGAATATCAGCTAAAGACAGATAACTGGAGCCGGCAGACGGACGGCACCAGGTAGGCAGTGGATCTTTCACAGAGCGCCGCTGCGGCCCATAAACAGCCCTGTGGTTCAGAATGAGGATTAATCCTCAGTGAATGCGGTATACGGGGTTTAAACAGCATGTGTGTTAATCTCCCTCAGTCTCTCACAGCTACTGCCAGCCTCACGCTTTGTAGTGGGTGCCAACCCAGCGAAGAGACGCCATTAAACATCATGCCATCTTAGTGAGGCCCATTCCAGCACTGAGCTCCAAAGCTAGAGCGTCACAGTGAAATAATGAGACGGGAGTGTTTGGATCTTCTGGGTCCACTTACAGCCTCAGGAACCAGCTTACATGTACATACGCAACAACAGATACAGAAAAAAGCGCCGTGGATTTAACACAAAGGATTGAGATTGAGTTTCTTACACAGCAAATCAACAGAAAGCCGTTCTGCAATCGCTCTGAATTCTCTGGTGAGAATCCAGCATGAGGTCGGATCAGGACTTGAGAAGTCCAGAGCAAATCTAATTAGTTTCTCCCTCCGATCCAAAAACATGATCAGTCTTTAAACGCTCGCTCTCTCTCTCTCTCTCTCTATTACAGACGAGGGGCCTGCGAGAACAGAGACCACCCCTCCAATCTCTTTTCCACTCCTAACATCCTTCCCTCCCACAGAATGAATTAACACCCTCCACTGCCACCTCTGATTAAAAAGCTCATTGGAGAGAGATTTGTAATCATTTGTCTATAATGAATTCTTCGAACCCTCACCCCCAATTCTCACCTGCCACAGGCTCACCAAGGATATGGAAAGAAATGAGAAGTGAGAATAAGCTACGATATTACCCTCCTCATACTTTTAATATGAATTTTTGATGCTTTTTTCCTCTGCCAGGATTACAGCCTGGCTTTGATATTGTCTTTTTAGCGCTATTTCATATTCACATACAATCACGCATTACGCGTGCAGCGATATGCAATAGTGGCATTACTAATAACAGTGTAATGTGATAAAATGTTATATTGCTGTTTTAAATGTCATGTTGAATATTTTGCATGTAGTCTCATAACCTAGCAAACTGAGGTAATAAACAAACGTTGCCGTTTTCTCATATGTGGTGTCAGATTCATTCTTCTAAAATGATTCAGAAATACCTTTTGTCATAAAATAGTTTTTATGTCAAAAACAATGCAGAGAATTTTTGAGAATTCTTTTAACTTTGTGTTTACTGTAAATGTATCTTTTCAGTTAAAAGCTTGGGCATTAAAAATACATTTAAAGACAAAATCTCTGCATATCTCTGACATTTGCAATATCAATTAATGAAAGTTTTGGAATTTGATTAATTATGATTAAATTATTAATTATATAACTGGATAAAATGTAAATATTTAAACAGATAATGTGCTTTTGCTGTAAAAAAAAATATAAAATAAACATTTTTGACAGAAGCTTAAACTGTGTAAAACTTTCTAAAGTTCCTAAAGTGCAGCTGCTTTTCTGTCAGACTTCTGTTTCATATACATTTTATTTACATTTATACAATATATACATTTGTAACACAATACAAACGTTTACAAACAAAAAACAATACAAACAAAAATCAGTTACTGAGCCGATATGAAACAGATCAGTGTTCAAATCAATAAGTAACTTCACAATGTAAGTTTATAATAGTGATTTATAGTTTCAGCCATTGGGTCTGATGGTAAATAGTCTCAGTTTGTAAATTAACCTGCAATTTGATGGTCCAGACTGTTAGCATGACTGTTAGCTTCCACTTAGCCGTCTAAAAAAATGACAGCTTTTACCATCTACCTCAGTTTTCATTCATTTATAAATAGCTCCTAATTACTCACAGGCGCATATATCACCATTTGAAACGCAATCCAAATTTGTCTTTATTAATAACCTCATATATCAGTGGAAAGCAGGGAGATGGATTAAAGGCCCCTAATATCCCACGCAGAGCTGATTAATTTGTGCTCTGGAGGTTCCTGCGGTTCTCTTGCCCTGCTAATGAATGTGCACAGCCAGCATGGACACTGTTTTGGAAGCTTCACACTTGCTTGTTTCTCAGCCCCCAGCCAGGGTGCATGAAGGTGCAATGAGAACAAACCCACAAGTTGCATGAAGGGTTTCACACTGAAGAGACCTGCTGTTGAGCTGAAGACGTCAGAGCAAATTCAATTACTTATTTTAATCTGCTTTTATTAACGCAAGGCAGGTGTGGATGTTTGATATTGCGCCCTGCGTTTTATTGCATGTACAGCCGCATTTATGACACGCAGCAAAGCTCTTTAGCCCTGGATCTGTTGGGTTAACAGATGTAAAATTGTCGTGTGATGCATCACTTTGCATTTTGATGTTGCAGGACATGAAGCCGCAGTCTTATGTCTCAGCCTTAATAAAAATGACACATGGGCTGTTTATGATAAGAGAGAGAATTGCTGCTACCTGCAGAGCGGCGGGTGGCAGTGGTGAGGGGCACGATGAGGGGGCAGACAAGTGCCAAACATTTGGCCGTGATAAATCTGCTCTTCGCTGGCAGGGAGCAGCTTAGAGCTTCTGGAAATGTCAGCTAATGAGAGACTCACTCAGGGTGTTCGGTGGGAAAGCGTTCCCAGGAGACATGAGAGGAGCTGAGGAGACAGGGAACAGAGAAAGTGAGTTTCCTTGAGTCAGTCTGCTGTGTGAATTTTAGCCTGTGGTAAAACAATACGGTCGCAGGAAAGGTGACGCTGTGCTCTACTGCTGATGTGTTTTGTTCTAATGACACACCTGGATGCTAAAAGGGACGATTCGGGTTCAAATCATTGTTTCAAAACCTCAAAGTCGTAATCTTTTCATCCAATATTATTATTTCATCATCATAATAAAAATGACTTATATAATAATAAAAATTACAGGAAAATTACAATTGTTAATGCAAAAATTCACATTCAAAATTCAAAACATACAGTATATGAAGCATATAATTATTTTAAAGAATTTTTAAAGCTCTTTGAAAAAGTGTTCTTTGGAAAGAATGACAAAACATTCAGTGAGCTTGAGTGAACTTTTCATTTTTTTTATAAATTCCACAACTTTGTAGATTTCATGTCTGCTGAATAAACCTTGTGGCTGAGATATTAAAGGTTTTCCATTTGTTCTGTGACAGATTATGGGTCATTAGTCAGACCCTGTTGGCCTCAGACATGAACCTCAGACAGCGTCCAATAAAACATCAGCAGTATTTAACCTCACACACTCACACACACACCAACTCTTTTATCAAGTTTTGTACCTCGTGTGTAATCTCTTATCTGTCCCCAGCAGCAACCTGCCATCATAATCGTCAGTTATACCGGCCTGTAATCTGCAGGGGAAGGCTGATCTGATATCTGCTATCACTACAAATCTCCCTGCAAACTCTAAGGAGTGCTGAGGGCACAAAAAATACCTGGCAACCACAAATCATCTCTGCGAGTCTCAACAGTGTGTCTCACATTAAATGGGTCCGTTGATGGTCAAGATTTTGGTTTGTGCCGCACACTGATGAAAACGCATACCTGCCATTAGATAAACCGAGTGGTATTGTATTGTGTGGTTTTGTGACGGGTTGTAAGTTGCCCTTATGATGCACAAAATCATGAACAGATTTAAATCAGGATAAACTAAAGCATGACTTTTACGTACTGTATATAACTAATACTGTATATATCCCAGCTAACAAGCAATGTTCTCAGAACGTTGGCTAATGTTTGCTAAACTTTATTCTTGTTGTCAGGGAAATGTTTTCAAAATGTTACAGAGTTAAAAACTTTACAGAATTAAAGGTTTAAATACCACTCACATAATCAAGCACTAATGTTAATACAATGTCTAAAAAACTACATTTTTATAATTTGTAGAATATTCAAAAGAACATTTTTGTAACTTAATGGAAACATTAGGAAAACATTCTTACAACCTCAGATTGGTAGCTGGGATGCAGTGATAAATATTTGCATCCTATTAAGGAACTAACTTCTACATTAATAAAAACAGATAAAGTCACACAAGTAATAATTCTGTCATTATTTACCAGCTATTTCAAAACAAATATAAAAGTCTGTATAGAAAAAAGACTATTTTCTATATACAGTTTAAAGTGACCACAAATTTTTCTTCTGTGAGTTAAACAGTAACAAAATAAACCATAAGTTTTTATCTTTTGCCTAAACTGTCATTTTAACATGCTGGTGTTTGTGTGTCACTTCCTGTTTTGTCAATGTCAAAATATTCTGTAACAGGTGGGAGACACAACAAGAGTTTAACAGACGGGGGCAATGTCATGTCCCCCGTGTCTTCAGTGCCTGTTTGTTTCACAGACAGCAGTACTGGAAGCAAAGCCCATCATCTTATTACCCCAGGGGGCCGTGCAGTCGGTCCGATGTCGCCTCACGTCCTCATTCATGTTTTAGCATCAAAATTCCGGCTTATCGTCCAGCGAGCGCTTGTCATACATTTAGCCTCAGACATTCATCAGTCCTGGGGAACAAAAAGATTAACCGTTAAAGCCGGGCCATTTAGAGATGTTTGTTTCATAACAGTTGAATAATTTAATGATTCGTTTATAGTTAAATTTTCCACCCCTGTGATAATGAGGGAGAATGCATTCAAGCTAATATTCCAAACCAGCAGTGAACGCAGCCTGACGCCCTCAAAAACAGGATGTCAAAACGCTTTCTGGCTTGTTGCATCAATTACACGCTGCCGTCTTAAATCATGGCGAGAACAGGGGGAGAGAAAAATCTCTGGAATCTAGCCAAGCGCGAACAATCTCGTGTTATATAACATAAGCAGAGCAATTATAGCTAGTCATTACAATCGCTGGCAAACACAGCATTCAGTTGTCATGATGCTTTTGTTAGAGGCTGTCAGACTCCCTCTTTCTTTACGCTTGGTTGGTCATGCCTGGTGGACTGAAACCATGTGGCACTGATGACCCCGGGTGCGAACACACACACACACAGACCCCCCACACACACAGGCACACACACACACACAGGCACACACCGACACACAGGGGCACACGACCCACACACACACACACGCACAGACACACACACACAGATAGCGAGGCAGGAAGGGGGTGGAAAGCTTGATCTATTTTCACCAGCCGTGGGGTATGTTTCACCCCCCTGACAACAGAACGAACATGTGGAGGTGAAACCAGAGACAGACAGCCATTGCTTGACCTCCTTTGCTCCTCAGCATCCTGTTAAGCTACAACACACACGTAAGAGGGAGGAGGTGTCCTGCCTATGTAAACAAACCGACAAGAGATGAGAGGGGGAGAGAGAGAGAGAGAGAGAGAGAGGGAGGGGCGGGTGTATGCCAAAGAGGACTTAAACTAAATGAATAGATTAATTGTTTTCAATAAAATGATTTGCCTAATTAAAAAATCATTGGTTGTGTGTGATCACTAGCTGCAGGGATATAAATGAGTGTGTGTGTGTGTGACCTGCACTCTGCCACTGGGATAATGAGACTCGACTCAGGCAGGGGAATGAAGTGCATGATGGGGCGTGAGATACCCTGAGTCTGCCTGACACAAACACACTCGCCTGACCTCTCTCTGGAAACGAGCTCTACACCAAACTCTCCTGGGTAATCATTTATGGAGCTGCCCATGATGACAGTTCATTTGAAACTATCCGGCTACCCCACGCCGCTCCTTCCCCAGCGTGTCTGTCCATCTGTTTCTGAATCACTCACTTCCTGAATTTTGTTTGTCTGGCTTCCTCTCATGCTCCTGCAATCAAATTAATTCCCCACATTTTCTTGAGGAACCCCCATCGTTCTACAGCTAATGTTTTTAATTCAATTGGACAATCTATATCCAGCCTCATTTCCTGGCTGGCTGTGGCAGCGAGCCCCTCCCTCGGGCGGCTTTAGAGAGCGCGTCTGTGCGGTCTTGATAAAGGCACACGCGTGTGGGCAACACACCAACACACACAAGACTGCCTGGTGTGTTTGTGCTGCCTCATCTACACAACAATGAAAACTGACACATTAAAATAAAAATGAACACACACACAGATTTGGCTCTGATTTCTAAATACTGTAGGGAAAATACTGCAGTAGCCATTAATGTTTCACGACACAACTGAATCCCTGATATTTTCATCCTGTCTCATTGCCAAATAGATGAAGGGGGAGTTGTGCATCTGTTTTGAAGCCAGCGAGTGTGTGCGTGTGTGTGTGTGTGTGTGTGTGTGAGCCCTGTTGCCTCTGGTCTCGACAGACATGCTGTTTCCCTGTTCTCATGAATTAATCAGCGGATGTGTGTGTGTGTGTGTTGGATGAGTACCGAGAGGCTAAGATGAGGCTGGTGTAATGAGCGGTCCGGGGACAGCGCAGACACAGAACCGGCCCTGTCCAGCACACACAACATTCCCATGGCTCCTCAGCCCGGCCCTCTCCCTGTGGAGAGTGGCCATGTTTGGCCTCTCATTAACTAGATAAATATAACCATCTTTTTGCCTCCTCCTTTTCTCTTTCTTTCTGTTTCTGCCCTGATATTATCAGCGCACTGACCAGCCGACCTGTGGGACCTGGGTGGGCAACACAAACACAACTTTGTTACGTAAAACAGTAGGTTACTACTACACCGACAAAAAAAGGCCCATGTACCACAGTTGTTGTGGTGTCAACAACACCATGCCCACGCTAACATATACACACAGATACTCAGCCCCCCCACGATCGACACACACACAAACACACACACACAGCGATGGCTGCGGGGGTTGTTGGCGATTATTGTGAGATTCAACTGGGCTTTCCAATAGGCAATTATCTCAGTCAGAACACATTTGAATTAGAGCTGTAGGACAGGGTAATTACTGAGGTCAGTAGATAAGCTGCTCCCTCTCTCCCTCTCTCTCTCTCTCTGGTCTCGGGGTGAGTCTGTAGATAAATCCCTGCAACGTTAAAGCTACATTGATTTAAGAACCGCCACAGGCATTGATCCGAAATGGCTGAGGTATCACAGCACGAGAACCATTCTGCTCACCTAATGACACAATCAAGTTCAACAGACACACACACACACACACACACACAGTGACTGGTCTGTACACATTCACATACAGTAAAGTTCGGGGGTTAGCTGTCACACACAAGGACTATATATCACATCAAACATGGGATTGATCTCATTTTAAGTTAATCTTTTTTTTGTGAACTCTCACTGCTCTCATATCTCTTTGTTATAGTCTTAGGTAAACAAAAGCTGCTCTTTTATTAAGTGCAACCTGTTATTTTGTCACACTAGTGTTAGAGAACAGATAAACTCATTTTATCTGAAGCATTCCAAACCAAACATTGCGCATATTTTGAAAATCTGAGTGCAAATTTTTCTGCATATTTTTCTATGAATTTACAATGTGGTGACCTTGATTTAAAATCCCAACTAACAGAAAAGATCAATGCTCTCTAAAAGTTATCATAAACATTATTGTTATTGTGGTAATGTTAGTATAACATTTTTTAACATTATATTTCAAAAATGTTTTTCTTAAGTAGTGGAACGCTAATGGAAATTATAAAAAAATGTTTGAATAACATTTCCTTTAACCAAGCAATAACGTTAATACAACATCACACAACTTTTAAAATAACATTTTTAATGGGTTTGTTACCTAATAAAAACATTAAAAAACATTAGAGAAATATTCTTACAACCTAAAATTGCGAGCTGGGATAATACACATAGTAAGCAGATATACACACCCACATATTTATCCTCTACATGAATGTACCAACACAATAACAGCCTTATTTACCCACTGATGCAACACCAATGTCTGAAACCACAGTTGATGCTTTGCCTTAACTTACCAAAGCAAACACTAAAACCATAATGGCTTTTAATGAATTAGTTGGTTGAGGAAAACAGGAGATCAGTGCAGCAATGCATTTTGAGATTGTGGTGTGAAAGGTTTGTCTGAGACCCCTCCCTTTATCTATTCGCTTTTAGCGCTTATGTTTAAATAACAATACCGTCTCAATCATTCTCCTCAGTTGGTTGAAGGTTACGAGGGGCAAGAGGGGTAACAAATGGACCGGCCACGTCGTCTGAGAGATGGCAGACTGAAGGGCAAATAATAGGCTGTCATAATGGACAATACAGAGAGAAAAACCTCCAGAGATCGACTGAACCCAACAGGAGGGTTCAGTAAGGTTTGAATTATTCATCGCTTCCACGTCAACTGTGTTACATTAGTCTCTTCATTACGTCGCCTGTATAATACTGCAAAAAAGCAGCTTTAATGTAAAATATGACCAATTTTTCCTGCATGAGTTGGTTTGGGGTGGGATGGGGGATAATATTAGCTCTCTAGAGAGTTTAGTCTCCACTTAAACGTGTCTGAGAGCCGACCTGTCCTTCGCTGTAATAATGCATCGTGGATTAAAATGTGATTCCATCCACGACGACGAGAGGCTCTCGTGAGCATGCTAATGATGAGTGCCATGCACAGGTCCTGCTGTATCGCCACAGCTACAATCATCCTCCTTTAATAAGCCACTTAACACCACCTCACTCTCTCTCTCTCTCTCTGCCGCTGTCTCTCTCAGTCAGGCTATGAGAGGGGATTTGTTAGTCAGTCTGTGGGTGCATTTGTCACTGAATCCGTGGCTTTAGAAATAACTGAGACTCTGGCGCCGTCTGCCCACATCACTGTTTGGCTGCTTTGTGATACCTGTCATAGACGTTGTGTTTGTCTGAGGCCAGACACATGCCTCTAAATGGCCGTCTGCTATTTTAAAATGCTTTGCATAATTGTCTGTCGTTCACAGCAGCACAAAATGGGTTTCGATGCAAAGCAAGTCTCTCAGACAAACACGTGCTAACATTTCATTTCATTCCTGGTAAACGTTACAAATTATTTTGTAGTGTGTATTATAATACATTTTTATAATACACACTAACTGTGTGTGTGTGTGTGTGTGTGTAACATCTACTAACATCTACTAACATTACAACTTTGAAAGAACTTTTACAGAATGTTCTGAAATGTTCCCTGTTAGCTGGGACGGGCACGATTACCTACCTATCACATTCCTCCTCAGACATCTTATCCGTGTTGAGTGTGTGTGTCTCTCTGCCGTGTTGATTCTCCTGTTCTTCTAATTAACACGGCTGTCCAGCTTTTTCCGACAGCGGGGCTTGTTTGCTGGTGAGTCAGTCACTGGCTGCTCCTCAGAGGGAAAAAAATAAAGACATGAGATTGTGTCTGTCATACCACATCCAGCCTAGCACAGCCTAGCCGCTCTGCTGTCTCCGGCTCACCTCCACTGATCATTTATTCATGTTGTGCAGTCACTCACTGGAGTCACTCAGGAAGATAACACGATGCTCAATGCTGCCGGTGGCTCATTGTGACCTGGGTCAAAGTGTTAGCATAGAGTTTATTTCCAGACAAACACATTCTGTATTAGCATTAGGAAAGAAGTGGTTTACAGTTTGGGAATTGGTGCAAAAATGAAGAAAAAAAGTCCTGGAGGACCACAAGTTTGGTTAAACTGGTTAAACTTGGTCAAGAAGGTTTTCCAGACTGATTAAACTGGATAAGCCAGTTGGTGAGGCTAAACCAGCTTAGAATTGCAAACCAGCTTAAGCTGTTTTTCTCCAGCGCGGTTCGGTAATAAAACTACAACTGAGGGCATTTAGAAATATTTCCTCAAAAGAAGAACGAAGGAGGGAATATCAAAGAGAGAGAGGAAAAAGAGAAACAGATTTTCAGTCCCAAGAGAAAGTGAAGTGATTAGCATTTCAGAAACATGAGCAGTTATTTAAAAATCAATGTATTGTCATTAAAGCTGAAGATTGTTCCCTGAGAGAGCAGCTATTGATCTCCGTCTGTGCCCAGTGTGTATCGATCGGGTCCGTAATTTGCTTCCAAACATATGTGAAGTATGGGGGTGCAGTACAATAATGCCTCTCCACCATTATTACTGTCTTACTCAGCAGGCAGTGTACATTAATTACCACCACAGCTTTACTGAGAAACACGACTACAGCAGAGACAACATGAACGCATCTGTGACAGTTTCACAGTAATGAAGATGATTTAAGCTGCAATCCGTAAGTATTTCTGTTTAAAAATAATCAAAAAGTCGCTTTATCTTATCCTGATTTGCAACGCTAAGTTGATAACAGTGATTTATCACTTGAGCTGTCAGGTCAGATTTGACTTCAACATACATAGGGGAAAGTGACCTGCAATTTTATGTTTCAAACAGAGGTGGCGGTAATGAGGCAACAGTTACGTTGCAGCTTTAAAAATGTCATTTAAAATCCTTTTTTAAGCTGCCATTCTGCTTAAATCTGGACTGAGATATCCTAAATCATGTTACACAACCTTAAAAATGCATTACGTTCTGTCACCTCTTAAAACACGTTAAAGGCACAGCCCTCATTTCACCCGCAGCGCTTTGTAATTGTGCATGTTTGAATTTCAAAGTCTTTCTCTTTAATATAAAGTGAATTATTCACAAAACAAGTAGGGGATTATCATCAAAAGCATTAGTTAATGTAAAATTCAAGACACGGGTGCTTAAAAAGCAAACACGAGCGAAAACGTATACAATGCACACACACAAATACACATTCGCTAAAGATCAAAACAGTTTTGGTTGCACCATGCCGGTCAAAACCTTAAGTGCATTTCTCCATGCTGGCTGACCGCTGCTGTTGCCATATCAGCAATGAGCTCTCAGTCTCAGCAATAATACATTATTTAAAGGGTATTACAAAGAGGCGATTTAATACATGCCGTTCTTTCCCAGGCAAAGACCTTGAAGCTTTGTGTTTATCTAATCCTTTGAGTTTGTGTGCGCTCTTTTGCCGCGCTGCCTGCTAGAACAAAACAATCATTAAAAAAGCCTCTTTAATATTCATAATCTCTTTTGAACTGTAAATTCCATCTGTAGTCTGAAGTGATGATTCACTCAGGAAACGTGCCGGTAATCCGACCGCTGCTGGGTGGCCCGCAGCTCGGATGGTAAACGGCTAAAGCTACAGTAGCTGAAACATGTTAGCGTGATACTCATACAGTACACTGACTAAACAGGAAGGCTAAAGATGATAATGGCTGTCTAGTGCCTAGCGTTATTATTCGTAGTAACTAGGATTGTATTTAAATACACAGAATGGTTAAACATATATAGTAGTTTGGTATATAATATATATAGTATATAATATATACATATATTCACATATATATATATGGGTGTGAATACAGTATATACAGTATATAATATATACATACATCGCTCTCTCACACACAAACACACACACACGTGCACACACCGCTCTCTGCTTTAATTACACAATAAATGTCTCACCAACCGGCCAAGCGAATCAGGTGAAAACTAGATTAGACTGAATTCGAATCAGACAGACACTTAATAACACAACCGTTCTGCAGTACAGCAGTTATACAACATCACCGCATATCCTATCGCATCATAACACATTCAGAGGATCACCCAGCACACTTAGAAAAGTTATTGCCAGCCGTTCACATTACCAAAACTTGTTAAGCTCAATCCATAAAGCATTTATCGGCTCACGAGCAGATGCTATTGTAACGTCTAATGAATTCATCATCAGGGTTAAGGTGCACAGAAGGGCAGCTGAGGGGCTCTGTAGTTTTGAATTAGTTATTGGGAGCTTTATTTGTTCCCCACTGCTGAGAGGAAAAAGCCAGGACACATATCACAGGAAATGAAAGCACAGAATCTTCAATCGAGGTGGATAAAAAATGTATCAAAAGGAAGATAAGAGAGGCAGGCCATGAAATATCCTCTCTGAGTGCTTTGGGTTTTACATGGGTGTGCGTATCTATGGTTACCAATCAGTTGTGCGGCGTGACCCGAGATTTCGAGAAGATGAAAAACTCTAGAGTTTGGAGATCCGTCTAAAGGCGCTTTTCCTCTGAGCCGTTGCAGCAAAACTTTCCCCCGCAATGCAACTGCAGGCTGGCAGGAAGCTGCGGTACGTTCCCCCAGATGGCGGAGACCCAGGGGTGGCACGGGTTGTTGTTTTTGATGAGCTGTGCATATACAAAAGCTGAACATCTGGAGATGCCATGTGGTCCCTCCATTTGGCCAGACTCACACCTCCCCCAGCCAGATGCAGTCAAGCAACTGTGAGCTAAATAGCATGAATCATTCATGGGCGAGAGACGTAAACACACACACACACGTCTCATTCTCACATGGGAGGCCAGACAGCGACTTTGATTAGACTTCTAAAAGCCATGAATATGCAGCAGACATTAACGCTGTTAGGAGGGACCGATTCGTCAAATTGACCGTATTTCATTATCACAGAGTAACACCCAAAGGAGTTGATAATTAAAAAAAATGAAAAAAGAACCGCCATCCAATTGGCGTGTTATCTCAATTATTGAGCTCTTGTGTGCTTAATTAACACTTAGCAAAAAGTTACGAAGCGGTCGGCGCGGCTGGTGCGGTTTAGGGGGATTACACAAAGGTGAGCGGAGACAGACAGGGACTGAAGACAAAGAACAGCGATTCACACGGCGCTGGATTGTTCTCATCAAAGCTTAATTACAGCTCAAATTAAACTGACGTGCTTGCTTACCAATATCTAATCACTCGTGCATAAAAATCGCTAGAAAGAGAACAAGGAGAAAACTGGAGTACATAACCAGAACAAAAACTGCCGTTAATAAAGGAGGGTGGTAAATACCAGCTCGGTCCTGGGAGATATCGGACCCTCACAGGCACACAGGTGCTGTTATTTGTGTTTTGGACCAGATCAGAGCATTGTGTGGGTGCCGTTTAATATTTTTACCAGAAATTGCAAAAGCGCTCTCAGGTAAGCGGTAAAGGGCAAACCCAGACAGCATCCACCGCAGTCGCTCGCTGGCCACAGCCCGGAGACCCTCAGAGACCCTCAGATGGAATGAAAAGACCCTGGAAATGAGAGGAAAACATGCATGTGAAGCTGAAAAGCTAGCTTACATTTTAGGTCGTAAGAACGTTTTCTTAATGTTTCCATTAAGTAACACAATGTTAAAATCATTATTTTGAAATTTCTAGAAACATTCAAAACTAGATTTTTTAACATTACCGTTTGGTCAAAAGAACATTAAAATTTGTTTGATTCCGTAACATTTTTAAACTTTTAAACTTGACATAGATAACTTTTTATACATATGGTACATAATGTTCAAAAATGTTCTGCTATAGTTACTGCAAAACATGTTTTTGGTAACTTTGAGAGAACTTTAAAAAAACATTAGCTAACATTTTAAGAATGTTACCTGCTAGCTGTAATGGAGGTACGAGATTGTAATATAAACAGTTGCAAAAACATCATTATCATGTTTTCAGCTGTGCAGCCAGGATCCAATGCACTGATGAACAGTCATCCTGTGACCTTGGCTGACATCATAGAAAACGGTTCAGTCGCGCAGCAGTGTGCCATTAACGTGCAATTGCATCCAGTACACGTGCAGACAGACATGCGACCCCGCTGCAGCATGCGGTGAATGTGCTGCTGTGCTCTAATGAGATGAGCTCTCTGCTCTAATTAACTCATCCATAACTCTAAGCACTCCATTAATCATTATAGCCAGCTAATTGAAATTAGATAAAGACTGACAAATGTTTGGTCCTTCTCCCAACGTCTTGGAGGAGATTATGGACGTGTTGTGTTTTATTCAATCAATTAAAATAAATCAATTCATTTTCATTTGCGCCACGATTCCGTAACGAGTGATTTTATCCCTGCGCCGTGTGGGATGTGGCCGTGCATTCGTGTCACTTAATGCGACGATGGACAATTGCGGCGGAGGGGTTTGTTAACATCCTAATTACACTCCTGAAAAGCTACTTAATAAAGTCAATGGGACATAAGACTGTTTACCCAAAACTTCCAGCGACCGGCAAGAGAGAACCGCAATGTGCTTTTTAATGCACGCTTGGCATCTCATGTTGTTATTTATTCATGAAGTGGGCCTGTGGTTCAGACAGAAACGGTCTGTAAGCCTGTTTGATTGTTTGGTTTGAGATAAAAGGCTGGACCATGTTTCTCATGACTGGCTGGCAAACGTTTGACCTGCAGACAGACTCGCAGATAACAGTCCTCATGTGACCCTATTGCTGACACCTTTCAGTGCAGCCCAGGGCTGATGTTGTATCGATATCTGACTCTCTGTGAAACTGCAACTCCCCTGTTTCCTTTAACTATGGTTAGATTAGAATTGTGGGCGTGGGACGGGCTATACAGATAAAGACCAATCATGTAGCACCCTCCACAGTGTATGAACCAATCAGAAGCAGGGGGTCGTAATCTCACAGCATGCGCCTCGGTACAGCTAATACAGACAATATAAATGCACTTAACATGGTGTCATTAGAAGGATCATCAACCAGGGATTAATTTTTACCTTTTAGGTTAAAGTTTCTTCTTTGACTCCAGTAAAAGTCCCCAAACTCAGCGGTGTCTCCTGGATCAAGGTCAGTCTCAGCTGGGGCCGGTTCTGACTTAACCATCTCATTCCACAGGCAAACTCCCAGTTCCTCATCTCTGGAGCTTCTCTGCCACTCGCTGTGAAGGAATAATTATTTAGTCCTTCCGTAAGCAAACCATGTCCCCGTTCACGTATTAATCTTTCATACGTTTCCAAGATATAATCCCATCTGTATAAGACACAACAAAGCAGAACAAAAGAGAGTTTGTCATGAATAATGTATTGTGTCTCTCATAAAAGGCTTTAGTCATTTCTGTTATGTTTCACTCTTGCAGGGAGAATCTATTGATCCCTTGTTTTTATTGGGCTGTACAGAGCCGTATTCCCTTTATAACAAATGATCACACTGTCCTGGGTTTACTTTAATTGCAACGCAAACACAGACACGTGGCTGACAGGAAAAAGACCACTTACTAACAATACAGCTCTCACACACACACAACTAATATAAACAACATAAAATAATATATACTGGTGCAGCAAACTAGAGATGGGTATAATGATAGTAATTAAAATCAAATTAGAGTTTAAAAACTATAAGGAGACTAGTTTCTACCTCTGAACAAAAAAGGTAAAAAAAATAAGGTATGAAAAATACACACCGTATATTTCTACCACAAACATGGGCTTGTTAGTCACATACGTCAGAGCAGAATGAGGCAAACAGCACGGTTAACAAAAAAGGGCTTTAAATCAGGAGCACACAGTACATTTCCTGTGAAATATTAATGTGGCAACCGTGTTTGTGCACAGGGAACAAAGGTTAGAGTGTTGTACATCAATGAGTTGACAGTGCTGCTGGTTCCACAAGCCAAGAACTGCTTATTCATACCGGTGACGGGTTCGAATGTGTGTGTGTGTGTGAGGGAAGAGAGTCATTTATTATATATAGGGCTGGTGCAGCGCATTCGTGGTCTGCAGTGTGTTAGTTTACAAAGAGCGGTTTTCAGTAAACTCTTAAAAACCTCTTTCTACTTCAGAGAGGTCTGGAGACAGGAAAAAGCTGGTCAGGTAATTGTCTTCCGCCTTTAAAATTCTTTCATTTTTTATTCTGAGGAAAATACTTTTGGATAGAGCGCATACAGTTGAAAATGTTTGTCTTTCTAAAGAATCTGATTCATTTTTATTTTAGGGGTTGTAATACAGCGTGCAGAATTTCTGCAAACAAACAGGGGAGGAAATGGGATTATATACTGAATTCCCCTTCACTCAAAACCTTGTCATTTTTATTATGAGGTAACTATGATGTGTGAGACTTACCTGAACAGTCTTCCCTGTGCATCAGTGTTTATTTTGCCTCACAGAAACTCCAGGCCACCTCTCATTAACGCTCTTCATTGAGAGTTTTACTGGAAAGGAAAGCTTTACTGAGGTATGACATCATAGATCTGTCATTGTGTGTGACTTAAAGAATTAGTTCAGACAAAAATGAACATTTTCCATCATTTACTTCATTCATCATTCCAAACCTGTATGACTTCTTTGCTTCTGAGGAACGTAAAAGAAGAAATTTTGTTAGTAGCCATACAACAGCACATAAACACAAAACCACCTAAACATTTCTCAAAATATCTTCTGAGAAAAGAAAAGCCATATGGTTTAAGAGGTACAGAATATAATAACAATTAACTAGTAAGGACTGTTTTAAACAAGATATTCAGCAAGACAAAAAGGTCAATTAATTTATCCATCACAAATAGGATTGTTCTAACACACCAGAATGTGTCTGGGAGTTAAAAATAAAAAAGTATGATAACAGATTATGAAGACAAACTATTTTTAATGCATATCAATGAATTGTAAATAAGACCAGGCATGTGCATTAACAATGTAAATTGACAGTGACGTTCTGTTGACTGTACCTCTCATTAAAGATGATATTTGCGGATATTCAGGAATTAAAGTCCTGCATCTGCCTGCGGGTGTGACGGCGCTTCAGAGGAAGCGATACGAGAACTCCTTCTCTTCTGTGTCGCTAATCTTGCCTGCTCTGCGTTGTCAAAGCCCCGTGTTTGAACAATGGAGCTGTCTCCTTGTCTGCTAATTTGGGAACAAACATTTGCCTGCGTGGCAAACAAGCTCTCCCAGGAAGTGCTATTAATAGGATAATTAACCAGCCGGTAATGAGCCGGATTACTGCTAATTATGATAAGATTTGTTTTGGCATTTGCCTGAGAGGCTGCGGAGGGTTCGAGTCGGCCCAGGAGTTTAGAGCCGAGCAGCGGAATGCACAGCACCTGAATCAACACATACACAGCCGTGCCGTGTGTGACGGGAGATAAGAGCAAAGGCAGTTTGGACTCTCCAGAGCCCTGGCTGTCAGTTTAGCCAGACCTGTGCTAGCTGTGGACACCTCTGGCATCTTCACACCAAACCGGGTCAGGTTGTTGTTGTTGTGTGACTGAGCTAAGGGGCCTTATTAGCGTTGGACCAAGGGTGCGAGAGCTGTGCTAAGCCTTCGGCACGCGGTAATCCCTCTATGTCGGGTCAAGGGTGGCATAAGCAAGGCCTACAAGCTAATTACCTGATGAGAC
>JBAJNP010003479.1:0-39411 GCA_036877545.1 Yasuhikotakia modesta
AGAATGAGAGAGAGAGCATCAGATGACAGCGTATTCAGGGCTGAGGTATTGACAGCAGATCGATGTCTGTGGTTGTGTTTGGAGGAAAGGTGCAGATAAAAACAATACAGCAAATCTCTGGCAGAGGAGCTGCAGTTTAAAGATCACCCAGATCTCGCCGAAAACATCATTCTCTGCCCTCAGTGCTCAGCGGGCGAGAGACATTACATTCAGATGGAGAGAGTAGGCGTCAGACTGCAATCCCACGACAAAATCAAGCACAGGAGAGGAAAGAAATCAATGGATAACCTGACATAAAACAGGAAGCTACTTGCTACTTCCTCCTGCTGCAACCAATACCAAAAATAATACCAACACTTGGGCTGCAGTCCCAGACCCCAGACAGACTGATCGATGGTGTCCTGCATTAACTCCAGCATCCAGGTTTCTTGTGCCTGACTGAACCTGATGCTCTGATGAAACTGTTTCATCTGATCCCCCAACAATGAAATGTTTGATTCCATATCACATTATTTTGGTAGTACAGACATAATTTTCCTCATACAGTCACAAAGAGGTTTCTTAAAGGTTGTTTAAAGGTTGCATACAGTCTGCTTAATGTTTTGTAGCTGTGTAGAAATACAATAGTGTGACTATGTCAACACAATCTTAGCATTTACAATACAATACAGCCAAGTGCAACTACAAGACCGAACCTGTGTCAGATTTAGTTTTGTTGTAAGCACAATACCTTATTATTCAGTTTTCATTATGGGTCAACATTAAGGAGTTTCATCCTCATCCGGACTCCCTGACATTTTCGGTTTCTACCGCACTGTCCTGCCCAATATAGGGCACATATGTCCAAAACATTTAAAAGACTGAATGTTATTGCCACTTCAGGTTTTAGCACCAAAAGGCCCTGAATCATAACTAGCTTAGCCAATGCTGTTTCAGAACAAACATGACAACAAGCTTTTTCATCATGATGACATGTTGACAAGAACAAACTCTCTCCGTTTATGTGTCTTAATTCACGTCACAACAAATTTTGGGATCATTTCTACATGAGGAAAATTATCCTGTAATTGATGGTCTGTGTTAGTTAGAGGGTCTGGTTAGCCTGTAAAGTCTGCAACAGAAAACAACAAACTGTGAGCAAACAGGCTGACAAGATTTAGTCTCATACACTTGGCACAAACTGCAGAAAAATGCTGTGTTATGATGTCATCAGCACATTAGCATATGATTACCCACAGAACCGCCCACATGTACTGGCAGGGGCTGATTTACACATTCTGTGGAAAAATGGTTTTCCAATCATTACAGTCATTTAGTCATTTACATGTAGATTTCTTAAAGGTATAGTAGCAACTTTTAAAGCAACAAAATACTGTAAACTAAATTATAGTGTTTTGGTACAAAACCTATGAATTATATGCAAGGTAATCGTAGATAATAATAATGCAAGTGCAGTATATCCTTATGAATTAAAACAAACACAATATATGAATGCATGACCATACCTAGGCTACTAGTTATAGATTTTTGGCAATACACAAACAAATGTGCCTCAGTGATTCCTAAGAATATTTACCTATCCCATAATACTACTGTCTGTTAAACTCTATTTATAATGATTCTAAAGAGAAGCATTCGTTTCAAATGCATCACATAATATTGGCCACGCAACCACTCGCATTTAAAGCGACTGCTGGGCGACATGGCAGTGACCCGCTGCTGATAATGGTGAAAGAAAAACAGCCAGCCAGAATGCACAAGACAGATGGTTCCCCTCCCAGAACGCATCTCATTTAATGATCTCATTCTAGTGGGTGTCGTGCTCTCCAGCTTTGCAATTCACAGCCTGAGTGGAATCATCTATGTATCATATAATTATAACAAACTGCGTCCGGCCTGCGTTGTCACGCTGGACCTCATGAAAGTAAACGGAGCTTTATGGTGATAATTCTAGGGTGAACGTATTTCTTGTCTCCCTCGCAATTGAGCACTAAAATGTTTTGCTTGCAGTTCACCACCATAAAATTGGTTGAAAAAAAGGGTGTTGGAGGAAAAAAAAATAATAGTCTGATACACTCTTACATCACAAAGTAATTACACACTTCAGTCACCATGCTGTTGTCGTGACAACTATAAAATTCGTAACACCTTCTATAACACCTATTTACATGGACTAAAAAAAATACTATCCTCTGCCATAAACAAAGCAACAGGCTTGATTAATTCTGTCCTCAGCTCAATATCTTCCTCTATTCCATTCCATGCATCAGCTTTTCTGTTTGTCTTGGTAGCAGACCTGGTTCAAATTCACAAATTACCACCGTAATGTACTTTGTTAACCTATCTAGTCAAGGCCTAGTCTAGGCCTATCTAGTAAATTTAAACAGGACCGTGTTGCTGATTGGAGGAATTTTCAGCTGTAAGCAGATATCAGGTTATTCTCGTCCTGGTGGCCTGGCTTGCTCTTTCTTTATTCAGATTTTGGCTTAGTAATGGACTTTTGTGGATATTTCATTCAGCGCATTCTGTGCAGCTGACTGCTGAATAGGCAGGAAATGGTTGTGATTTTATAGCAATTGACTGAATCAATAATCTCCATTTATGGCTGTGCACTGTTGTGGTACGTCTTACTGCAAACGAAACCTTCATGAGCAGACAGCTGAATAATAGCGGTTTCTCCAGTTTCATCTCACAAGACGAAACAAAAGAAGTCTATTTTTAAACCTTCTTTTGACATACTGTATGTGTACAACAGCAAGTTGCGCTGGAGTTTTTGGAGCATGTAGGCAAAAATTACAGCAATGCAATGAGAGGTTTGGATACAACTGCATCCATTAACATATACATTCATGCTGAGGAGAGAAGGGGAACATTTGCATTGTGTCAATACAGATCTTTTTCATCCTGAATGCTTTAAATCCCTTCATAAACAAGGCACTTGTATCTTCTAATCCACAGTGTACAGAATTTACAGCTAAAGCACTAATCTTAAATGCAACCGAGACTAAATTAAAAGCACTTTAACACTAACAACAAGCACTGAATTAGTCTGCCAGTACATGTGCTGATGTTTAAATATATTGTTCTGGCTTGACTAATAACACTTTATAGTAAAATTTACACAGGTCTGAAAAATATATCAACGAGACCTTTTATTTAGTTCCTACAGGCAGCAATGAGATTAAAAGAGATATAATGGAGACTTTAAGTCTTCAACACCTCAGATTTTCCTCCCAAGACCCCTTTAACCCCACGTGCATCCACCAGAGTTTCAGAAAAGATCTCAACTGTGTCTCACAGAATCTCCAACACAAAGTCAACATTTAAATCTCCCATCAATTTCATGCAACCCATCTTCATTTTATAGCCTTTCTGCATACAATGCCAACCATTGCCTCATTTGTATCTATTTTTAATTGTAAGGGAATTGTTTGAGTATTTCTAGAAAACACATCTCAAACAACATTGCCACTTTAATAAAACATCACAGGGAACTCATTTAAGTCTCTAGAGCCACAAAAGAGCAACGTCTGAGTGATCACATTCTCCTCTTCCATCAAGTAATGTCAACATGGGTTTGTCATTTGAGGCCTCAAGAGAACTTCCACTTACTAACTTTAAATCTTACGTTTTAAAAGGGGAACTTTTTAAAGTTACCATGTGTGGTCAAACCACAGAAATGTATTCCTGCAGCTCCAGGATGGTAAGTAATTAATTTGCATAAATTACCCACAACCTACAAAGATGCAGCTATAGAGCGAAATATGAAAAATAATGTTGGTACTGCAGAACATCAATCAGAGTCTTCTGTGTGGTCGACTACAGTGATGTGAACAACTTTTGTGCTACGATCTGACAGGTAAGACTGAGAAAAGGTGTCAGGAGAGAGAGCGACAGAGTGACAGCAACAAAGACAGAAGGGCTGTGACAGAAGACTGTCTCTGTACATCTTCAGTGAGCCTCATTTCTAATCACTTTACAAGACGTATGAAGCTGCCAGGAATATTTATAAATAAAAGCTTGTGGCTTCCAAATCAATTGGGCTTTTGGGGCCTATGGAACCTAAGTACCTCAGGACTGAGGAAGGGTGGAGAGATGCTAATCAAAGACAGTCAAAGACAAGAAAACAATAAAACAGACAGGATTCATTGCACTAAGGTGAAATGCAGCAAAGTAGCTCCTGGAAAACCTTTAGGCTTCTATGAAGCCGTTTTATTCCATATTGATTTTCAAAGGCTTTACTTGCTGTCTTGTTATCTCTGAGTTCTAAACAATAGGCAGTTTTACCCTGAGACCACCAGGCTTGGATCAGTTAGTGCTTTTGTGTGTACTGCGCTGGGCCCTATAGATCTCACCGATCTCCGCTTCACAACACAGGAATGAATAAAGAACTTTTTAAGCAAGATCTGCAACTCCAATCTACTCACTAGACTTGCTAGAAGTGAAGTGTTTTGAAGGGTTTTCGATGCAGACAAACTATCTGGAACTGTAAATACATTCTTCATCACCACACGAGGAGAGCAACATAAAGCTGTTTGATGTTCTGTAGCCTAATAAAAGCAGAGCAGTCCTACATGAACCGGGTCACCTCATTGTGAGATCACATGACCTTGCTGATCTCTATTATTGGACGTTTCACTGAGGGATTGGACCTTTACAACATTAGGTCAGTATAATCCAAGTCAACTGTCATATTGGAATAATAAATATAAAATATACACCTATATATCAAATATATATTAAATAAGACAGATTTAACTATCATAAAAAACATCTTGTAGAAGACTACATGATCTTCCTCAGCTTGTTCCCAGGGGGGCAAAAAGGCAGATAACCTAAAGTAGGACCACATTAAAGATGTCATCAAGACAAGTCTGATCTATTACACGTCCTCCTGATATAAAACAGTCTGATGAAATACTTAACGTCTGTGCCTTGCATTGTCTCCATCTTTTCTTTCATTAAAATGATCTATTTTTACTCCATTCGACATTCGATAACCTGGTATCGTCTCCCCGATGACATTTCTTCCTGTAACACCTGGAAAACTATTGAGCCAGTACAGTACAAATGCTCATTGCTTTTATGTTGATCTCGTCCAGACTCATGCAGGTTCTCCCTGCTGTTGCTATGCCACCGAAGGGCCGAGGTTTGGCTGGTCAGTATGGCTCTGTAGGCCCCTGCTGGTAGATGACATAACTACACTATCTGGCAGCAAAAAACAACATTCTTTTTTTACACACAAATGTTTGTGTCATTATATTAATGAGGTCATTCTAGAGACTTCTGTTGTTCTATAACCTCAACACTTGAGGCAAACCCTCACAGAAACGTGCATAAAATTAGATTTAAATAAAAATATGATATATTATCAAATATTATGAGCCTTTTTATCCAATGAAGACTAGGAAAATGTCCTCACAATTTGGCTCTCAGAAATACAGCTAAACCTGTACACAATTGTGTTTATGTGCAAATCCATAAAGTTGGCAGATTTACTGTAAAACTCTGTACTTTCAAACCGTTCTGCACCAGCCAAAGAAATATCATTGAGATGAATGACAATGTCAACAGGAAGCTTTTCTTCGGATTTTACAGACCTCCTTGTATGCCACATACTAACAATGACAGAACTTGCCAAAGTGTTCAAGCACAACAACAGCTTTTCTGTAGCTCCCTTAAACACTGTCACCAGCAGTTGCTGTAGAACAGAAATGTTCTTCTTCCTAATCTGCAAGATAGATCACAACAGAGCAAGACACAATCCTGTCCAAATAACTGCTGCATGAGTATGTTTCTGGGCTGAGGTGAAAGAACATCCATCTACATGAGCTGGTGTTATTTTCGGCCTCTTACACACCACAACGTGACAGGCGTTCTGCTCTTCCTGAACTGCCTGAAAGCTCTCGGTGCTGTGGCAAATTGACTAGCGTGTTCTCCTTTTCACTTCAGCTGAACCTGGCAGACAAAGGTGAAGCACTTTAAATTCATGTGAGAAACAATCTCCTGGTGTGCGATATAAAACTGCATACCGCCATCATTTATCAGGTACCATCTCAGAGACAGAAACGAGAGCTGGTCACATGATCTTCAGCAGCTGGTGGTTCCACCCCCACGTTCCTGCCACTGCTTGTGAAGCCATCAGTGCCATATAAATCACTTCAAAGACACCAAGCCATTTTTCATTTGTAGCAAAGTGGCCGTTTTGTTGTAAACTCTAAGCATGAGCAATTTGCGCACCGGAATATGAGTTTGTGTCAGGATTGAGTGATTGAGTGTAAGAGCGTCTACCTTCTGTAAAGCAACTATATTAAGCTCAGTCTATCTGTGGGGTCTGAGAGGAATTGTGTAAGAATTTCTGTGGGGGTAAAATGCACTTTCATATGTCTCTTTCATGCAGTGCATGTTTTACTTTAAAAGAGGGTCATTTCTGTGGAGAAAACACTGGTCGGTGTGATAAATGCAAAAAGCTTTTTTAGTGGCCAAACGATTCAGTCTAATTATGTTTATTGCAGCAAAACTGCTTCTACACGTATTACAATACCAGACACACCTTGAGATTTACATGTGAGATTGTATCAGCCTTCACACCAGGGAACCCATGTACACTAACCAACATGTTGCTAGCGTAAAATACACTATCTGCATTTAAAAGATACAGTTTAACTTCTCATTTTTAGGTCAGTGCATTACTTATTTTCACTTGGCTGCAATACCTGCACACGTCAATCTACCGTGCCGAACTGTGACCGATTTGAAAATTGTAAGCAGAAAATGTTAGCTGGGAGCAATAGTGCTAATGCTTCTGATGTAAGACAGCACAACAGCATCTGAAGACTCAATATGCCCACTAAAAGCACAGCCCTTATCTAAATCCACCTCAAAGCCTTCAAAACGTCAAAAAGTGGCAATAAATGTTTCTTTCGAAACCTTCACCAGTCAGATTAGGTGAATGTCAGCAGTGTTTTCTATCACTTCCTGAACTGTGATTGTTGCGCTCAGTGCAAGACTCTTACTATAATATCAAACCTATGAGTTTAAGATTAAGGTGGTTAATTTTCCTGTGCATGTGCTAATTAATCGGAAGGTGCACTCTTAGATCCAGACGACACATCATTACGTTTTAACAGAACCAAAGGTTATCCTGCCTCCAGCAACTCTGACAGATTGGCAAGGTGTGGACACTTAAAACACATCTTTTCCTTTTGAGATTACGTTTACACCGAGTGTCTCCTGCTTCAGAAAAGTGCTAATGAAGTCCCTATTTAGTGACATCATTTATTTCGGTGACACCTGCTAAAAGCAGCCTGTGTATTTGGGCTTTAAAAGCAGCAACACTGAGAGACATTTCCTGCTATGACCCACAGAGGGCTAGTTCACGTCCTGTTTTAATTAATAAAAGCCATTGATTGATGGTAATGATCAATGGTTAACACACAGCTTCGGTTTTATAGCTTCAGCAAATGAAGTGTCGCTGATAAAGCTTAACATGATGGATTTTTAAAAGCGGATGAGGCGATGGAGCGAGTTTGAATCATCATTCTTAGAAAAACATTTTGATTGCATTCAAATGTGAACTCGGAGATTCTCATTTTGTTATGTGTTATTAGCCGCTGCCTATTAGAAGGAACTTGTACATTTCAATATTCAGAAGGAACTTGTAAGACCTACAGTGTGGAAAAAATAGTTATTTGAAAATTTCACATTGCAAGGCCCTCCGGTCAAAAAAAAAAAAGCAATGAAGCGTTTTTTTGCGATGATGAGAGCTGGGTTATATTGACTGCTTGAAGCTTAGGGAGAATGCCTGCATTTATTTCTAATGTTTTAATCAATATACTTCTAAGACAACATTCCCTCAACTGTTTTTTTGTTTCATCTCTGCTTCCCCCCTGACACAAAAATGGATGGAGTCACAGTGTGGGCAGCAAAACAACATCGAACCTGGTGTGGCGCCAAGTTCTGTTCATACTGGCATGCCTGAAAGCGAATTCAGACACAGAGGCACAGACCAGAAGCTATCCATCTGACCTGAGTATGATCAAAAAACGGTTAAATACATACATAAGAACAAGCATTGGTTTCCAAAACTCTAGCACAAGTGTAAAGGAAACAGTTGTAAAAGAAAATCTATGAAAAATACAAAACTCCTTCTTTAAAATTTTACAATGCAGACTTCATCAGATATCAACAGAAGGCCCTGATTGGCTACATACCTGCCTCTAACTGATCACAATCCTTGGGGATTACAACAGTATCTTAAACCAAAAGGAGTAAAAAGAGTGAACGTTATTATTTCTGATTCCAGCTGTCTGATTCTCTCATAGCTCAATGCTGAAATATTGGTCAGTGTCCCTGTGTTGATTTTCTGCTATAATGAGTCTCTGAAGCTATTTTAAGTACACTTTGAAATCCTGCACTCCAATCAAAATCCACAAGTGTCTACTGCATAATGGGCTTCATTAAGAGAGGAATTTGATGACAGTTGAAGTTTCCACTGAGCATGCTCAGTAGGAGACCTCTAAAGCACAGCATTTTACTAGTAACATCACAAAACAGCCCAACTAACAGAATTACAAGCAATGTCCAGTTTTAATGAGGACTTCTGAACTTTGACTCCTGTTGTCTTGTGTTCTGCAGAGGTTCCTCATACAAGGCCTGTTTGAAACAGTGCTGCACTGATGGGCAGCTCAAAGCAGTTTGAAATCTCCCACCGTGGCCATATTGGATGCTGGATGCTACAGTCTCAAACAACCAATCTGTCATCATTTACATCCCAGGAGGTTATTTCTCTCCTGCTTTGTCTTTCTCTCAACTCCCTTACTTTATTCCTCACCCCTTTTCCCCCAGCTCTCTCCCTTCACCCAGAATCTCACCCCTCCCCTTGGCATTTCCTCGCTCAATCTGCCTTTTTTCGCACCGTGAGCTTGCAAGCGTTTTTCCGTGGCATTGTACCGCAGCTCTTCCATCTCTGTTCCTCTCACTTCACAGGCTTTCAGAACAAAGGTATGAAAAGTCGTGACAATTCAGCCAAGAGAGTTTCCACAAACAGCACAGAGAGAGTGATAACCGGTCTGGCTGTGTAGCTGCGGGCCGAGTGAAAGCCCGGCTCTCTGAGTGAGTAATTGCTCAGGCTCTCTGGCCGAATTGAGGCCTTGTGCAAACTGTCCGTTATTTGACGTCGAGTCAAATGGCAAGTCTGTGTGTGAGAGTGTAAAAGAAGAGAAAGAGTTTGTATGTGCGATTGGGGCTGAGAGAGAAACAGGAAGGCTAAAAGGCGAGCATAACAAATAGTGAAATGGTATATTAGATTACATGCCATGTAGAAACTGCAGGGTTTCTGTAGGACCTCACAAGGACTCAGTCCTCCTTTTCCTCATTAAGACGTCAGTGTAATTTGGCAAATGTAGCATGACGACATGCGGCTTGTAATATCCTAATGATCACAGAATGGGCTTCTCGCAGCCTGCAGAATATCATTCATCTCAGCCCACAACTCTGATGACAGATTACTGAGGAAAGGCAAACAATTATATACAATATCACAGCCAGCAACTAAGTGATAATGGGACACAGTGTCGTGTTTCCCCAGACGGGATGTACATTATTTTTCTAGATCTCTTTTAAAAAGGCTGATCTGATTTGTCACAGATCTGTCTAATATCTGATTGATATTAATGTAAAATCCATTTTGAGGGTGTTTAAAAAGGCGAATGGAAACACAGAACATTGATTTAGATGTGAAGAGCAAAGATTCAGATTTACTAATCATTGAGAACATAAGGGAATCTCCTTCCTGTACATACTGGCAAGGCATAACTCACATTAAAATCAATGGATTTGCAGCTTTCTCTACCACATACACACACACACACACACACAATCTCCAGTGTAGACGGACTAATGCAGCAGGACAAACTTAAATATGAATACCTGGAAAACTCAAAACTCTCTCTCTGCATCGTTCTCCCTCTGTTTCTCTCTCTCACTTTTTCTGTCTCTCCTTGATTTGTGTTGATCTAAGAATTCATGCTTTATAAATATTTACAGCAGCGGCAGACACAAACCAACCACACAGCCGGCTCGTCTTAGTGTCTGTTCTGTATGACTGTGGAACAGAGAGAGAAAGAGAGAGAGAAAATGTTACGACATATATCTTTCCATGCCTCACTGCCCACTAACAAGTTTAGTGCTTCCACAAAAACAAAAGTGCTCAGTTACTGTCTGCACTACAGGGGAACGCTGAGGAAATGTATCCTAGGGGTAAAAGCAATAGTGAAAGAGAGAAGTGGAGGTGACATACTACAGGTACATGCACTGTACTATTACACAAAATATTATTTGACTTAAAGACTTTGTTTTGATTTGATTTGTCTCATTGTGGAACCATTTAGAGGACAAAACGTCTGTCATTTTTGTCTCTGCCCTCCAGCCCTCTAACAGCTGATAAAGGGCATTAACTGTGATAAGGGGTGGTCCACTAAGGTCTTGTGTTGTGTAGGCTTCTGCATAAGGTCTGGTCCACATTACAGGACAACAGCCTCCTCCTGGAGAGAGTCTGACGTTTATATCCAAAGCTACAGTATTCACAACATGTCTGTATTTGTGGGGCAGGCAAATTTAAAATAGATTTTGCTACAATAAAAACTCATGCAAAAAAAATATGAGATATGATTATAAATAAATAAAGATATGAGTTTTTTGTTGCTCATGGATATCTTTAAAGCGTATTGGAATCAAAATGATGATTTATGCTCTCTGTTCCATGTGATGTTTACTTAAGTTCTGTGTAGGCATATAAAACAGCACTTTATCTTACACCATTAGCAGGCAAAACACTGTAATATCTGTAAAACAATTCATAAAAGATTATTAATATATTAAGAAATGCCATCTTCACAGAGTTAACAGTAGTTCAATCTCCATATCACATTTCATAACTGTATCTGCTTCCTTTTCATTTAAAAGCATCTACAACATCAGCAATTTTAGAGGATTAAGAGTGAATTCAAAAATGGAAATAAACATTCTGTGCTTTTAGTGGAAAAATAAACCGTGCAACTTGGCAACGCTGGGCTTAAATTGGGACATTGGGGCATGTCTATTTATTGCCCTGAACATTTTCATTTAAAAATGACGTGTGCTGAATATAAGACTCCCAGCGTGTGCAGATGGTCCCAACATGACAGCCTACTAAAACACACACAGCATTTATCAAACTTTTCTTGGGGAATAATTTTCTCTCTCTCTCCCCAGCGTCCCTCAGCCGCCCCCCTGAAGCTTTACGCCTTATGCCTGATGTTGTAACTCTGTCTTTAACCTCGTTCCCCAACTGCAGGCGACTGATAAGAGCAGATGAGGCCCAGACTCGGAGGAATTCCTGCCACGCCGCTAATTTCAAACCGCAGCCCAACGCAAAATGCAGCGTGAGCTCAGCGCAGCCTCGCCATCTGCTCCCGTCCTGAGCTTCCATCAGGCCTGTGAAGGTATCTGCACACGCTTCCTCAAAACTATCAGGACTGGAATCTACATCCAGATGCTCAGGTATTTTCATGCTGTAAAGCAAAAAGTTCAGATGCAGTTTCATGCAGAGTTGCTACTTCTACAGAGAAATCACTAAAAATAAATTATTAATATATAATAATAAAGAATAAATTGTACTTGCTGACTGTTTTAGGACCCATTTCTTACAGTCAAACTATATACTCCTAGTTACATTTTTGTAAACATAAATGTCTCTTAACTTATAAATAAAATCCAGTTTAACAGCGGATTCCTGCAGTAAGTAACAGTTTAATGCTAATCACGCCGGGGTTGTCCTACTTACAATTCATCATTTTTAATGCAAATTCTGTTTATATACGTTCACACTTAAAATGAGTTAATTTAAACATATGCAAGATGTGGCATTTAAAACCAGGTTAACCTGACTATAGATACATTAAGTGTCCAGGGGTTAAGAAACTGATTTCTGAAACCCTACATGCCAAACGCTTCAATTCTCACAAACATGAGTCGTGTGAGCTCTGATGATGACAGTGAGTTTATCAGAGACATGAGCAGATGTGAGGGCTGCCTGTGTATCGATCCACTCCACTAAAAGTGGTTTGTGTCTTCTATAGCCCATCTGTAGCAAAAAGGGAGCAGAGGAGAAACAACAGATAAGGAGAAAGGAGGTGAATGAACAGTTAGAAAATACAGTATGAAAAAACAGAACAGATAAACCAACAGGGCTTACGCATGCTAGCGTTTTATTTACTGTAGCGCTCTGCCCGGAGGCGCAGGCCACCCTGCTGCCCAGCACAGCTTGTAGATCAATTAAACCTCACTTCGCTCTCATTCATCACTGCAGAGGAGTGACAATAGCAAGCTATTCTCCCGGCCTCTCTTTTTCTCTCAGCAGGTTTCTGAGGGCAGGGAGCAACCCCATAGTTCTGCAAACACTGTTTAATCCTGCTCACACATTCGCAGGACGGCCGGCCCCCAATGTTGGGCTGCATTAACCACAGCCATGGCATTTACATGGAAAAAAAACACACGTCTATTTCCTTGCGCCCCCTTTTGGGGTTGTACCCAAAATGCATGTGTGATGTTTGCTGGTAATGGTACAAAGTTTAAATGTTAGTCAGGCATTGCATCATCATGGGCTGAAAATGTCCCCAACTAACACAACGTGAGCGTTTGTTGGAAGGTGCTAAACTGATGATGGTATTCACAGAGGAAGGCCTCGTTCTTACTCGAGTAAATCACACAGTTTGAGAGATTTTAGATGAAATGAAGACAGCAAGGCTGATTAAGAAGTCCTTCAATAGGTTTAGGTGTTCAGGAAGAGCTGACCTGACAGGAAACAGAGAGTTATTGCGCCCTCAGCATTGTGTGAGGCAGATACTCATGGGAGGAGAACTCTTGCACCAGATTACCCCACAATTACATCTTCATGCTTGTGCAAGTGTGAGAATGAAAGTCTTTAAATAAAAGATTATATTAGGGTGTTTCTTCTATTACAGGCACTTATATGTCCCAGAGGCTGATGTTTAATAAAACAGATTTTCTTGTCATGCGGAGGTCATATTAAAAGGTTTTCTTCTGGCGTTAATGTATATTATATTTTATACATAATTGTTTCTTATTGCTAGTTTAATAGTAACTAAGGTAATATAATTTAATAGTGGGATAATCACAAAACATAAAACATCTTATATGAAGGTCAGATTATATTTGAGTTTACATCATTTTGTTACAAAACTATGAAAAATAATATTTAATTTTGCTTTCATTAGAATACATATTAGATTTTTTAATAACCTTAACAAACAAATATTTGGCCTCATATGATATAAATTTGTTAAAAAATATGCTTTTAAAATTATTAATGCTTTAGATAAAAAAAACAAAATGACTAAATTCTCTTGTGATTCATGTATATACACTGTTAAACATTGATAGCAGGCATATTAAATTACCATTAATTAGTAAATATATGAACAATGTGTTTCTTAAAACTCCACAGGGACAGTAATTGAGAAAACACCCATTACTTCACACTTCATTCATCAGATATATTTGACATGATAGGAGACCACTTGCAAGCACTTGACATGGCGGGCAAATGTCAGTGTTTTTAACCCCGAGTGGAACGAGGCAGGGGGACAGAAAAAGCAAAAGAGCGAGGGAGAAAGAGAGAGAGAGCGACAGCGAGAGAGAGAAAGCGAGACCACTACCACAGATGGTATCCAGCGGCCTGCAAAATGTCAATGGGTTTTAACCTCGTTTGACAAAAGCAGAACATATTCTCTCTGAGTACGATCCTTCAGTAAATGTCAGGGAGGCATTTCAGCATCTCTCGCGGTCTCTGGAGACACAGTGTACAATAGACAGCAACAACAACAACACGGCAACAGCGGCAACCGGCGCCGACCACTGTAAACACATTGAGTCACAGTCATCACGTTTCAGCGTCTAGCAGGCCTATGAGGAGAAATATCAGCATGTATAAGGTTTAGACAAAGGCTTTGGGTTGCAGATGAGGCATTTGTGTGTTATCGTATTGCATGTGGCAGAAATGAGTGTTTGATGGACTGTGATAATGGGGTCTATAAATAACAGCTCCCATCTGTTCATCTATCAGCCTGCCTCATGGCAACACGCATTAGACAGCCCTTTGCTCCGAGTATCTAAATGTTTTCCTTTTTTCTCAAGTAACAAAGGAAAAGGATTGTTTACTTGCGTTTAAGAATGCCAGAAGCAGACACTGTTGCTGCAGGAAATTTCCAATACCTTCAGAAACATTCAAGTGCTAAGATACATATTCAAACCTTTATTGTCTAGTCTAGGATTGCCTACTGTAACTGAATTGTGAACCATTGGGTCTTAAGAAACACCTGTTTAACGTACTGTATTCTGGTTTTAGGTTCATTTGACCCCATTACATGTTTCATACAGAGTAGTTTAATGAACAGCATTACAACCAAATGGATAAAATGCAGGAATCTCAACATGCAGAGAAAAATACAACTATTGGGGCACAAAAAGCAATGCTACATCTGTCTGAATGCTACAGCTGTAGTAGAATTGCTTTAATACAGGGTGTGAAATAAAGAATGCAAGAGCACATCACACTAATTAAAGCACCGGCACTAAAAAGCTTCTCGGTGTAACTAATAAATGCTTCTGATTGGCTGTTTGTGTTGCAAAGCACTATGGGTAGTTTTTCTCTTCTCACCCTCAGTTAGAAATAAAGTGTTTCAGTGGGATGCTTTTGTGTAGTGTGTGTTTGTTCTGTGAATATCTCCGAACGAAAAGCCTCTTTTGTTCAGAATTGATTGCTCAATTACTTCTCTGAGTCACGAAAAAAAATCAGATAAACTACCCGACCTCACTAATTGCTTACTTAACTGTTGGATGACCGGTGTCAACCATCATGACCCGCCCTTTACAAATACTCAAGACGGTGCAGGAAAACGGAAGGCGATTGGTCAAATGATGTTATAACCCACAGTAATATATCAGTGTGTCAGAGTTAGCAGATTACCCCTGAGTACCAGCAGATGTTAACGCCTGGCTGCAAATATCTTTCTCCTTGTGTAAGGACATCAGTCTGTTTGAGACTGCTGCAGTAGGGCTTGTGTATGCTTATACCTGTACCATTTATTTACTCTTTCTGTCTGGCCCCGTGTTGGTTATGTTGAAGCCTTGTTGTTTGGGGTGTAATGGTTGAATCGGGGAAGGTATCAGTTAAGACACACACACACACACAGAAAGGGAGCCAGAGATGTTGCGGTCACTGCTGAGACGGCATTATGTTTCACAGTTCGCTGTAAACAGCAGTTTTACAGAACAACCCAAAACAGCTCACACAGGACAGCGCTGTGCTCTCACAATATGACAAAGGGCAGCTTTACTAAATATATGGAGGAAATGGTCAGCTAATATGTAGCCAAAGAGCAACTCCACAAAAGGATCCATTTAAAGCTAATGACCCGCTCTTTAAAAATATATTACTGGAAAAACAATAATCATTAGGCTTTAGTGATTTCTGGTAAAGAAATGAGAAACATGCACAATCCAGCCGAGAGAGTAATATTCCATTCTACTGCTTGTTTAATTACCCCCTGACATTTATCAATGACAGCCACCAATAAAACGCATGGCTTGCCAGTACCAGCATTATTCTACTGCTTAAAGTCACTCAAACAGACCATGCAACCCTATAAATGTTATGGCAACGTTCTATAGGGTGCAGAAGCACAGTGGACCAAAAAACAAACACAAGCTCAAACGAGTCCATCAGGAAACACTTCACAGATTACATTTACTGTGTGCAGATCACTAAGCCACTTACCACTTCTGTTTACACTGAACATAAAAAACATGCAAGGAGATTATAGATAGAACTGAAGGGCTTTAAAGAAGCCTGGCCATTGTCTTTGATGGGGGTATAAGGGATGGAAAATTTTAGCTACGCTTTTGCAAATCAATAAACTGATTCTGAAACGTAAGAGCTGTGGTACTATCAGAAACCGGCTTGATGTAAAGAGCCAGTCAGGTTGGCATATATTACACAATTTCTTTTTGATAAACTCTGCCTGGGATTTTGATTAAAAAAGAGAAATGCACAATTGATTTGAGATGATGCATTTTGCTTTGAGACCCTGAAACAAGCAAAGCAATATTCAGCAATTTTTGACAAAGAAACACAACATAAACAAAACAACTACGGTGAAGAAAAAGACATTTTCTAAAAGCCCCATAAACTATACATGATTTAAAAAAACATATATTGTTCATTCAGCAAACGTCTGAGTTTCAGATAGCTTCAGCTGTTGCTATGTGATCCAGTTAATGAAACTGTGTTGTGTGTCTGTCTAAAACTTCCATCTCATGAATTCTTTCCAGAGGCTTATTCTGGGGGGTGACCCTGCAACCGCGTGGGACTGATGAAAACATTTATTGCTTTCTGAATCTGAGTTCCGCTTTGCATGTCTCACAAAGCTTATCATATAGTACACAACTCCACCGAGACATAATTAAAATATCTTCACAAGGAGGCAGCAGCCCTCACCTGACCCTGTCAAAAGCTGAATATCAATGCCTCTAACGTTTCTGCTCTCCCCTATGCGCACTTGTTGTTCGACTTGGGAAATCTGTACGATTGCAATGACAAAAAACAACAACTTAGCAATCGCACATTACGCCAGATAGGTTAAAAGTCACCTGCGTGATTCATGCTAGCAGCTAACTTGCATAAAAATAAATTGATATTGAGTTTACATATTTAAAAATATCAATAAATAGAAACAGGATGACTGAATTTACAGGAGATTACATTTATTTTGCTTCTGTAATAGGAAAATATGCTTTTCTAACATTACAAAAAGGCCCAATGTAGGATGTATAACTGTAGCCTAGCATCCATTATAACGGCCTATAAGTGGTTACAGGTGTAGCTTGCAAGCTGTGGTGAAAAAATAAACTAAGCAAAAGCCTTTGAGTTCTGCTTGACTGGGCAACGCTCTACTATGTAATGCCTTTAATGAGGTTTTACATGACTGTTCTGCATTCATATCAGGAGCAGCTATAAGACGGGAGTTACTTTAATGGCTCATCAGACCCTCTCTGAGACCCGCTTGACCCTGGAGAGCTCCTGCGTATTAAAAGTAATTTGGTTTAATGATGCAAGCACAGTTGTCTTATAGGAATCTTCCATTTGTCAAACCTGTGGTTTTCATGATACTGAATTTCTGCTGTATGGTTGTAGAACTTCAATGGCCTGAAGTTCTACAACCATACAGCAGTTTGGGGAGACCTTCTGAGAAGAACAGGATTTGTTAGCGACAACAAACTGGAATTTACCAACATCTGAAAAACGAGAGTACACAAGTCATTGTTATCAAATTAATAACCGATGAGTAAACTTTGGTCTGTCTTTGGTAATTTCGTCTGTGAACTGTGATAGAATTCATTTATTGAAACAATTAGATGCAGTTAAACAGCCACTTAAAGAGGGTGTAGCTCATAAGAGAATACACACACTATTGTGCAAGCTAGCATGTTGCACCAGGGTGGATAATAACGGAGTACCACAATCAAGCCATTAGCGCACAAAGCAGACTTTATTGGCATGCTTGCTATTGTATCCACAACACTTAACAGACTTTAAAGGCTAATGTGTTATAAAAGCAAGTTCAGGTAAGTTCATTAAGCATTAGCATGCTCTCTGAAAAAGATGAGAGATATCAATATCTGTAAATCACAGCCATTAAACTGCACAGAGAATCTTAAACAGGTCTCAGGGCTGGATGATAACATGTAAATTTCTCGCTCAGTAAAGACCAAGAGAAATAATGTGACCTTCATGCTAATACCTGCTAAATATTTGCTTTTAGAAGTCTAGCTCCTCTGACTCACAGGATGCTTAAGAGATGTTAGGAGATCTTCAGACCTCCTGATTCAAGAGATGTTTGAAGAGGTATTGAAACAGGAACCTCAGAAACAGGAGAAACAGGAACCTGACAGGCTTGTGACTTGAAGTACAGGAATTAATTTTCATTTAGTCCCTA
This sequence comes from Yasuhikotakia modesta, assembly GCA_036877545.1. Lineage (NCBI taxonomy): Eukaryota > Metazoa > Chordata > Actinopteri > Cypriniformes > Botiidae > Yasuhikotakia > Yasuhikotakia modesta. Next base: position 18,057 of record JBAJNP010003479.1, read on the forward strand.
AAATAAAACCTCTTTGTTTAATGGTGAGAAACAATCTACTTTTTATAAGGATTGTGGTTCATTTGGTTAATATTTAAATATTGTCAGCATGGCCCACCCCCATGAACGCCTCGGTGGGCAGAGACCGATTCCCACAATTCTTTGCCAGTTACACACAAAAGACTGCCTGAGAATAGAGCCCGAAATAATTCAATAAACCATTTCAAACAGACTGTAATTAGTTAAATGCAGACATTTTTGTCATAATCTCCTTTCTCATGTTCTGCCATTTTGGAGTATTTACAGCTTGCAGTGGTCCTCCAGTGAGACTTCATCTAATTCCCTGTGTTTGTGTACCAAAACGCAAATCCTTGTCCATATTTCATTGATCCGCTTTGAAGGCCATACAGGGTTGGAAAACAGACACAGCTAATGGGCACATCAACAGAGATTAATGTAGTTATGCTTATTCTAGTGAGAATAATTACAGACTTCTGTCATCTCTTGCCAGAGGCCCTGTTCAATGCAACCAAGTTAGTCTCCCTGTGGAGCTCCTCACATATGCAACCATTATTTTACAACACAGTAATATAAAAATAAAGAAACAGAGCATGTGTGTGCAAATCACTGCAATAATGTTCAAATATATCCATATATACACTGTGTCTTACTCTATATGAGGTGGATATATTTGTTTAATGATACAAAGACCCCCCCAATAATGTTTGCTAAACTTTTCCTAACATGTTACCGACCAAATCCTCCTTTGGCAACTGTTGCTGATCGCCATATTAGAATTTAAGTTTTTGCTTAAATATTTTTTTATTAAATTTAGGTGCCAAACAGAATTTTACAATAATATTAAGAACAAAAACAAAAAAATACACAAAAAATACAAAATGTGTTTAAATACACAAGCAACAAAATCCATAAAACCTCACTCTAAAAATCCCTCATCCAAAAAACCACACTGGAGTGGCTATTAGCAGCCCAGTGGTCAGGGGTAAAGGGTGCTGGAGTGTGAAAAGATCAACAGATAAACCAAGTGACATCTACTGTACATGATGGTCCACTAGCTGTACTGATTCCTATACATCTGATTTAGAGTTAAGTTCTGTAGACGTGTGATTAGGACGAGACCCAACCCACTTTGACTCATAACACAGCTACAAGACTGTGATAAAGAAATTCATTACTCAGTAAAAGAGTCCTGTGGTGGTTATTAAATGAAGCAGCTCTCATTTCATAAGCAGGCTGATTTACAGAGATGTAGGAACTGTATTTCTGACTGTATAATAAGTTTTCAGCTCCACTTTTTGTTGATACTGTGCCAAGATCAAAATGTTTCTTTGGTGCAAACATTAAATTACCCGCAGAGGGACTCACATCTGCCTGAAAATCTCTGCAGCTGATGAGCGCTAGCATGAACGCTAGTCCAAGCAGCAGGAACTGGGTGGATTAGCACAACCCAAAGCAAGAGTCATTAGCTAAACCAAAGCGCTTCAAAACGGTGTCAAAGAGATGTGAAGGACAGGCCTTCATCCTGGACAACCGCGAAAATTTGATGACTCCACACTTTCATTCAGGCACTTTTTATCAACGGCAAATCAGGCTAATACATCCTCTTATATTTTAAAAGGCTTGATAAATCCTGCGCTTAATGCAGCTTGATTTTGCCCCAGCAGCTGAGTTTATCCACCTTGCAGATGTGGTTTTTCTGGCAAGCTTAATAGCTTTAAGTGTCTTGGTATTATTCCCATTCAATATGCTGACTAAGCCGCGGGCAGAATTCCTTAACTGTTCCAGGGTCCCCCAGCAGCAAAGCCTCTAATGTAATCAAAGGGTAAAAGCTTTTGAAAACAAATTCTACTCTGTCATGATTAAGAGTTGGCACACTGGAAACCCGTCTGCACTGAAATATTGTCTATGTTTTAAGGCAGTGGGCTATTGGGGAGATAAAACCCCACCGTTAACTTATCCTTAAGCAAACCCTCTACATCTTTTATTGGACTAGCATGGAGTAAAAAAGGAGCTAACAATTCTCTCAGAAGCTGGAGTTTCTTCGTGACATCACTGAAGGCTCCACTGGACATCTCATACAACTTCCCTGTTCTGAGACGACTTAAGCTCGTAGATCAATTGAAATAATGAATATATATTCGCAGCAGATCAGTCACTGCCACTTGTACAGCCTGAAGGAGGAAATTAAAAATTGGTGGTGGGGAGTAAAGGGACGGGAACTAAAAGGGCTCACTTGGATGCCGTTCAAGTAACAATATAGGGGATACAGGAGAAAGACGCAGAGGCTAGTTTTTGGCAGCAGAGGCCGTTACAAAATCCTTTCTGAGTCTAATCACCTGAATAAATGAGATGGATATTGATTTGTTTATATTAGCATTTTGAGGCTCGTAGCGTCATTGATTTGGCAGACAGAAAAAGGTTCTTAGGTCAGTTTCAATTAGCATATTGAAGCTGCTTGGTTATTTCCTGTTTATAACCCCCCTGGAACAATACTCAGAGGAATTTATCCTGACTTCAAACATATGCTTCGTAGGGGCTTTGTTCAAATTAAATTTGGAAAGGTTGACGTTGAAAACAAAGCTGCACCAGCCACTGGCCATAACGACTTGTGACTGAAACAATTTCTCATCAATAGTGCATGTGAGATTTGTGACACAATACATTACTGCAAAATGTCCAATACAGCGTTTACAGATAGAGTAACCAGTGCATGAATTAGCCAGATAGTCACAGGCTGTTTGTTAACTGAGTCTGTGTATTTAGATACCAGATGAATACAAATGAACTGTTGGTGGCAAACTATTAAGACAGTTCTCTCATAAATGATAAAACAGGGTTGAGTAAAAAGGGTAACAGGGCTGAGTAAGTGGATTTTCTCTATTCATTCCCAAGGCTGAGGGAAAACTCAAATCCTGCTGGACAGTTTTGAGCATAAGACTTGCAATATCAAAAGTTCCCATCTCTTAACTTTGAGAGCAATAAACTGTCTCCCATTATTGCTTTCTCAGCAAAAACCTAGAGAAAGACTCATTATGAAATATTCATATGTATGACACTATTATTATTTCATTCATGGCATTAATATCCTTTGTGATTTCCCCCAGCAGCTGCCTTTTACAAGATAACTAGCCAAAATGGCAGAATAATAATCCAGAGTAAAGCTGAATCAATGCATTACCGCATATAAAATTCATCCAAAAATTAAAAGAAAACTTGCCAGAGGTTTGCAGACGACTATTATCACTCCACACATTTCTCAAAACAAGTCAAATGCGTCAAAACCGATGTGAACAAGGTGAACATGCACAAATACTCTGACATACATCTGGGGACACAAACCCAACACAGCTCATCTTGTTAATGAACCAAATGAGAGTGAGAGTAGAACTACTAATTAAGCTATAGAACGGTTCTCTGGAGACTCTCATGAATTCAAACTATATGACAGCAAAACCACCAAGTATATCACTGAAAAATATCAGTTATGAGGTAAACACAAAAACATCACAATATATGAATCCAAGAGATTTTATGTAAGGTGTCTTTCTAAAATACTGTATGTTAAACAGTGTGTTGAGATTCCTTCTCAGAATTGCTTGGCCCTTATTGGCCATCAGGGTCACAAAAAGGTCAATCCATTGTGATTAAGCCATTTGTGTACATCTTGATGTAAGAGCTCTCAAAAAGAAATGTCATTAACATGATCCTCACTGTAATGGGTTCAAAACCCAATTATAGCTCTAAAACAAGCACTGGGATCTTATCCTGACCTGGTAAAGACTGAACACAGACAGGAGACCTTTTTATATTCCTTACATATATAAACATCAGGATGTTAACATGGTTTGAACAATGAAAAAACTAACTGAAAACAAACAAAGATAAATTATTCAAAATAAATTTGAGGAAATAATGACGCAACAAACCGTCAATTAAATAATGTTTGATTATAAAATAAATATTCATTTAAATCTGTGTTTTCAGCTAAAACTTGAGTCTTTGAGCACATCCTGTGACAGATGACCTTGCTCCACAGCAGATGGTGAATACAAGCCTGACTTCAGAGATAATCCCCTGAACCTTAATGAATCTTAGCCTCGGAAAATCTTAGCAAAAATGTAATTCAACCACTGACCGAAAAACAGCCAAAGCACTCACATCTGTTCACTGTCCAGTCACGTTCTTGAACAAGTCATTCATTTCTCACATTCTTGAACAATAGTAATCTTATTAAAACTAAACTAAAATTAAATCAGATAACACAAAGGCAGCTCTGCGAATTATGTTGTGACTTTAGAAAATTCAAAATATATTAAAAACATTTTCTTGCCATTTATTATTAAACACTAATGGAACTTCTACATTTACACTAAATCATAACACACACAAAAGCAAATGAACACAAAGCCATTCATGAAGACACAAGCCATTCAAAACCTCTCTTAAAGTCACATGACTATGACACGTGACCACATGAAAATGCATCATCAAAACAGTAATTATTAAGCAGAGGCTCTTTAAAGCACATTTATATAAACATAAAACCTCTCTGTAAGAGACTTCTACATTACTGTTATGAAGCGAGACACATCACCTTGAACTGTGATCAACAGAGTGTGGCAACACTGTCTCAGTCAGGCAGCACCTGTAATCTGATGCCCATATTGAAAATCTTCTTACAGAAGGTAAAATATTCCAGCTGAGATTTTAAACCATAACCACATAATCTGCTTTTGAAGTTGTTTTTTTATACGCTGATAATTTAAAAGCTGGAAGAAAATGAACTGGAAGACATTGTCAAACCAATACTTAAAATAAACATTCAATCACAGAGAAACAAACGTTTCCCCTTTTGCCTAGTAAGCCACAATATGTTTTCTACTGATAATTACAATAAATTTGTTTTATTTTAAATGCCAGAGCCTTAAACAAAGGAAACCTGGTCTGTGGTGATCTGCAGTTACAGCCCTTACATCACGACTGGTCTCCTGACCTGCATCAAAAAAACAAAATAATGAAAAATCATATTAATGTGGGGTTAGCGTTTAACAATCTGGTTTACACCCTTTGTTTGGCCTTGGTGAAATTACATTTCAAAGTGCTCAGTCTGGGTAGTGGGAAATGAAAAATTGGGTGCAAAGGAAAAATTCTCTGCGTTGCCGTTACGTATCATCTCATCGTCAAAGTGTGGAACCAATTCCTGCCTGTGACCTTTAACACAGTCTTCAACATACGCCTGTGTACGCAAGCCTTCCTCCGCTAAAACTGCTCAGCTTATTATTTAAAAGGAAACACAGTAAAATCAAATTGATTGTGTGTTTTTAACATTAGGTGCTGTGGGGTACATTAAGTATTAATGTTGAACAGACTTTCTCACAACCCCCTTGTGTGACATCGGCTTAATGTGCTAGCGTACGTGAGGCTTCGCTGTTTGAAAAGCACTCATATGTTACGTGCGGTTGCCAAGTAATATTGTTCCAGAAATACAACCATTGAAACACTAGAATTGTATCTCAAGATGTACTTATTTAGCGTGAGTGGGCGTGCAAGGAGAGAGAGAGGGAAAACAGGCTGTGAATAGCTTAGCACACCGTACCTGCTGTGCATATACCTGGATTGGTGGTAATCGTTGTTATCGCAGTGTGTTTACAGGAGTGGGCAGCTGCTGAGTCCTGTCCACCAACAGCATGTCAACGCATCATCTGATACCTCCCCATGTCTCGCTTCCCCACTGAGTAATTGAAATGCTCCAGCACTCCTGTTGGATTCTTCTCTGTCAAACATTTCACTCACTGTTCTGCAAGAAAGTTAGTGCCAGGGCCTGTTGTCTTGATTTGTTTTCTTGCTTCTCTCCCCAGCTTTTTTGGTTTCTGAGCGTGTGTGTGTGTGTGAGAGAGAGAGAGAGAGAGAGAGAGAGAGAGAGAGAGAGAGAGAGAGAGAGAAGAAGAAGAAAGAGAGAGGGAGAGACAGACAAAAAAGAAAAAGAGAGCAGAAGAAAGAGAGAGAGGGAGAGATAGATGAAAAAAGGAAAAGAGAGAGAGAGATAGAGAGTCTATGCATGTGTGTATTTCAGATTTCCCAATACACTTTCTCATTGCCTCTCCATGCCTTGTTAGGGCAGTGCTGTCTGGAGTCTCCTCCAAGCCTTGTGCTGCTCTGACAGTCTTTTGATTTATTGGTCTGTCTGTTGCTTGGGTTTCATCACTGTCTTTCAACTGACATTACCCAATCAGGCTTGTTTCAGGAAAACACTCGCTCAAATCTTTAGGTTTGACTTCCTTCATACATTTCTGCTCTACTTCTCTTGAGGTTCAAAAGTAAATATATTTGAAAACAGTCAAATTATTTCTGTTGCTCAGCAGTTAAATGGTACCAAAGGAGTGTGTGGACATCCAAACATTACTATCATTTGAACATTTAACCAATGTCAAGGGTCAAACTTAGACTAGCTAGTACTGGTCTAGCTGGTATATCAGCATAGCTAGTCTTCAGTGTTTAGAAAGTAACGATTTATTTATAAAATCAAAACGATACGTAACAGATACATAAGCACTACAATCAGCTTAAATCTGGTATGTTTGGAAAAAAAATTAATAACGAAGAATTAAAATAATGTTTGGAGCCTTTACAAACAGAGCTGGTTCATCACATCTCTGGAGGGTTCAGTATTTGCCGAGGTATTTTTTTCACATTGACTCAGGCTGTGAGATAAATGGATTTTACACATCAGTATGGAATACACCCCCCCCCCCCCCACACCCGTGGTAGCAACACCCCAAACATCCTGGGCTGTTATGTTGTTCATTTGATCACTGCAGAAGATTATCATCTTTTCATTTCCTGTGCGAATGCAATTCTTGAATGCTGGCAACTTGTGATTGCCACAACACCAAGTAAAAGGTCAGCGGTGAAATGGTTAAGAGAAGACGGAGAGAATATTTCAACAGGGGAATATTTATTTGTAACACACATTTCACATTTTTGTGTCTCCGTGTGACAGAGCTAGCACCCTGAGAAATCCAGTTATCGTGAGGGCAACAAACTCAATAAATCGTTACTTATTGATCTCAACAGAAGCTGTTTGTCTGTGGTTATCACATGCAGGCCAGCTCATTGATTTGTGTTGACTCCCAAATAAAATGTGTGCTACAAATATGCCGTGAACTTGACATTAATAACGGTTATGCTGTAAGAACGGCGATAAAATATATCTGCAAACACGAAACCATTCAGACATGAAAATTCATGATCACAGACAGGTACCGCTACAGCCCCACAATTCTCCTTCAGTCAATAAACACACATCCCACATTTTCTAATAGAGTTTTGCAGGTTCAATGCACCTTAAACTCTGTCTACAGTATTTGTGGCATAATTTTGATTAACACAGAAAATTATTTTGACTTGTACATTGTTGTACTTAACAGAAGTAAACCAGGCCAGTTCCAGAGGGTTTAAAAAAAAAAGAGAAAATGTAAAGCCTGAGTTTTTGTTAAAATTACATGAATTATACTTGCATGAATTATTCAGGTAAAACCTGTTTATTATTTCAGCTGTAAAATTGTCAAAATCTTTCTTTTGGAGGTGGGAATGCTATTTTTAAAGTGGGTGAACTTGTGGTGATGTGATACTAACGTTATTCCCTTGTGAAGTTTGCATGTACAGAGAAAACAGCAGCAGTTCTTAACATCCCCCACTGTTAAAGTCAGTACATGAATCCTACACAGGTTATGATTGTTCTCCTGTACATCTGCTGAGGTGATTTAACCTATTCAAAGTGAACAGAAACTACAGCTGTCAACACATTACACAACACACTTCTTCCCACTTTTACTTTCACTTTTAAAATACTGAATCATTAATAATGTCAGAAATTAATGTGTATTTGTTAAAACTTTGTTTTGAATAAAACACAATAAATATGTAAACTCTTTGCCTGATGCTATGCAAGTTTTCCAGATACAGAATTTGTTTCCATAGATAATTTTTGTAACTTAAACACAGTATGACAGCTCACCAAAACATGTTGCTGAATTTAGTCCACAGTAAAAAATGTGATTCATGCATGTTGATTTTGCATTTTAGTTGTTATGTATCAGACGTTCATCAACCTCCTTGGAAATTTACTGAGGCCGGTTCAACCACTGCCTTACACAGTTACATTGTTCATTTCTAGCATTGTTATTTACCAGCTTTACTGACATTATGCCTTTATGAAATAAAGTTAAAACCTCAGCAGTTTGATCACACTGCACTTCTAAACCTGTGTGTATTTTAATGTTTACTGTTTGGTGCCATGTACTCTGTGAGGAATAAGGAAATAAGGAATAAAATAAGTAATTATTAATTACAGTAAGGAAAAAGGTAGTAATTATTTTTCATGGTAGTCAACATTATGCAACATTATAATAGAGCTGAACTTCTATCAAACCCTGGAACAGTCTTTAAAGATCAAATAGACTCCTGTAATTGCAAAATGAGGTCTCTTTAAACTTAAACAAGCCCATAATATGAAGGGTTGTGGATATGGCCACTGGATAATAAAATTAGCATCTTCTTCATGTTTGATGCAACTCAATCAATCAGAGCTACACGGTTTATGACCATTATGGCCCATGACATCCGAAGGGGGGGGGGGGTTGGTGTTGCTGGGGTCCTGCTCCTGTCTATCTAGCCTCAAACAATCAGCCCGTGACAAAACGGTCTGTTTGGAGGACATCAGATAACGGACGAGGACAGAAAGAATAACACTGTACAAGCTCCTGTTCAGTCCTTCAAAGGGACCATGAAAAAGATTTCAGACAGAAGAATGAATCCAAAGTCTGTTTACACCTGGTAGCAAGATTCATTTTGGGTGATCCAATTACAATTACAGCTGCTCTAAATACTGGTGTAAACGGGTGTGAAGTCCAAAATATTTTGTGAGGCGATTACTTAAACCAGATTTGGAAAATGTAAATACATCACATTTGTAGTGTAAACACTAATCTGTTGTGATGTGAATCAATTAACTGTTAAGGGCCTCTTTCCATCTGTCAATCAACCACTGCAATAAATATGGGCCAGGTTTGTGCTTATATTAAATCTGAAGTATATTTTGGGAAACAACTGTGTGCCGATTCACGCTTTCTTGGTTTTTTTTTGTTTGTTTTCTGTGCTCAAAGGAAATAGATTTGAGACATAGCACAACAAGGTGTACATAGCAAACTGTCCCGGTTGTACAATTGTGATTGGATCACCAAAAACAGACCTTCAGCGCTCCAGAGAAGGTGAGAACTACATGTGGGACCTACTACTGTTCCTAAAAGCAGGAGGTATTCTAAATACTAAATGCCATCCATATGACAGAAGGGATTTTGAGACTTTCCACTATGGAGCAACAAGTTTGGCATGACATTTAAGAAAGCAGCTGCTTAACAATAAGAGAAAGTTCCATTTATAGATTTTCTATTCCAGAAATTTCCAAATGTACATTTTAATGAATGTATGGTAAGTATATGGGCAAAAGAACACCAGAGAATAGCTCCACCCTGTGAATAATGTCACAGTCTGCAATGGTACCGTAATCTAGTGGGAACGGCGAGCTAAGTGACTTTGTCCCCATGGTTCCAAACATGCAGAGCTGTTTCCTGGGTAGTTCATTCACAGCTGCTGAAAAGATGATGAGCTCACAGTATGAGCTAAACAGCAAATTCACTTCAGCTGCCATCATTTGAATTACACCATAAATCACCCATAAGTGGGGAACAGAACTGTCCCAGTGTCTCAAGCATATAACACTAATGTTAGATTAGAATGACGCACCTCAAATGGTACTTTTTCACCTTGCGGGAAAGTCATTTTGCAAACAAAATAATGTTCAATAAGTCAGTGTGTGGAATTAACAACGATGTTTACTAACAGGTGTGACTTTAAAATCATCCCGTTGGATGGGGGACAGGGAGTCAGTCCGGTTGTCGCTTTCGTTTATAACCAAACCGTGTGTGAACACGACCATACTTAATACTCTGAGACCGTATTCTGTTGCTGTACGATTTCAAACCTCCAGACCTAAATATTCCAAGCACAGTCTATTTACCGGATGGCGAGAAACAGATGAGAAGTTCGGTGTAAGCAGCTTAGGAGGAAAACTGAGAAGTCAGTGGTCTGTTGAGCTCATCATAAACTTGGTCAGTTTTCCCAGCCTCTCAAGGCCCAGAGTGCCAAAGACAGCTACAGAGTTTAAGAGGCTTAACTCATCCTCGAACCACACACACACACACACACACACACACCCCTAGATGCATGATTGCGTACGCTCCACACCAGCATACAAATGTGTGATTTACATCCCCCCGTTTGTCAGTCAATTTTAAGGACAAAGTGATTATACCCACTAAAGCACAACCTGGAGCAGAAATGCCAATTGAGAGGAAAAACTAATTAGCAGCTGTGTGCAGGTAAACAGGATTGAGAGTCTATATGAGTCACTCCGCTTGTAGGAAACAAACAGTTCTCTCACTTTTACTGATGCAGGGGTGCTCTACAATCCTGGGGCTTTAAAGGATTAATGGCAATTAAAGGGTTAACTTACTTGCCCCTTCTCAAACCCCTATTAGCATCTCTGAGTTTCAACAAAGAAGTCATATATAAATCACTTTACCACTGTAAGCGAATCAATGAATGCTAACCTTAAAGGCCTTTGCAATTTACATTATTCATCAGACTGTATGTGGACGGTGTTACTGAACTACATTTTTTACAAACAAGGCTGTTCAGTTCTTTGCTTTTGTCTGCATTTAGTTAAAATGTCAATATATACAAGTTGGTCTTAATCGATTTTTGTATTTGTGAAGAATGACTCCAGTTATGCGTTAACCTTCCTATGAGGTAAAATCACCAGTTTAAACACTCTGTTTCCATCTGTTGCTATAGAGACAAATGCTTGGAAATGGCTTTACAAAAACCTCTGCGTAAACCTGCAATGAAACCAGGGAACGTGTGTGTTCTTTGAGCTTTTTACAAGGGGTTGAGCTCTGAAAGTGTGGTCATTGACCTTGTGTGATGAAAGCCCACTTCACCGACAGCCAGAGTGTAAAATGACACGTTTTGAAAACAAGCACTGCTCAGACATTTCAGCTAGAAGCTATGACCTCACAGGCAGCACACAGCAAATGTATCTTAATTAAAGGTGAGAACATTTTTCCTCACGTTTAGGTGAGATTTTTCCTTCGTCACAGCCAAAGATACACAGACAACTAAAATGACTAGAGACTCGCACTGACACCTCTGTTACCGCTATCCTTTACTACACATAAATAAATTATGCATTAAGCCGTCACTGCGTTCACGCAATGTTGCGATACCTCTCGCGTTCGGGTAACAAGTTAAAGTAGAACAGTCATCGCTGGAGGATCTCCGCAAACAAATTATGCAAAGTTGAAATGCCACGGGAAGCCTTAACCTGCGTTTACCCCAAGGCCCTGAGCTGCAGACAGCATACTGAGCAAACACAAGCAAACAACTAAATAAAAGACATTTCTAGACACTTCTTTGCATATGCAAGCGCACAAACACAAACGAGTGGATGTCAAACTTTACAAAAGAGAACTAAGAAAAAAATAAAACCTCCGTTGTGCCAAGCACAGTTTAAAGATATATGGCAACGCAACAGCTTTAGAAGAAATGCTTTTGAAATTACCTTTGTGTTTATTATAAAATTTCCTTTAAGGGCTCACATTATGACATAAAAAGGTTTAAAATTGCCCTTTTATTATAACCTGCCTCTCCATTATATGTTAATAAGAACATTAAGTTCTATTAACTTTCTATAGCGTTTCAAACCTGATATTTGTATGTCACTTTAATGCCATACAACTGCTCCCAAACTTATATTAAATTCAACCAAAGTGTAATACAAAACACAATTCTTCTACTTTTACATTATTTAAAAGTAGAAGGATGGATTTTTTTGTTATGCGTGTTCTTGGATTAAGCATAATGTGTTTCAAATACAAACAGCTATAGTCCCAAATTAGAGCTAAACAGGTTAATGATGAGAAATGAGAACCAATATGTTTATGATTATAGTTTTTTGTAAACTGCTGTGATATTTAACCTCAAGGGATTTCTTTAAAACTGTATTATTATCATCATCATCATCATATTTCCAGATCATAAACAATTTGACAGTCATCATTACAAACACTTGCTATTAAATACCTTTTTTTAATTGTAAAATCAATATAATTCTGTATAATTAAAACATGCTTTCAGTCTGTACACCCAATAGCCCTTCTAAACAAGTTAATTGTTTATTTCAAGTAAATGTAAAAGTTTGGCTTTAATGGTCCACAACTCCTTCCATGAAAGACAATCAGAGCAAATATTCAGCATAAGAGCACTTTGAATTTAGATCTTAATTCTCCATGGCAACATTTACCTCATATTATCACGACTTACAGAGCTAAAGAGAAACCTCTTTTTCTCTCTCTCTCAATAAAGCCTCCACACTTGTCAATGTTATTTTTTCAGTGTTCGCTTCTCATTACTTAATGGTTTGTTGATGCCTCTCAGCAGATTTAGCACAAGGGCAGGACGCTCACAAAAAGTTCAGCACTCACATTTAAAGACAAACGTTTAGATGGAAAGTGTCCCAGGTGGGATTTGAGCTGGTTTCTTAGAATAGTTCCACCTCCAAAATACACTGGAATGTTCAAAACAATAAACATGAGTCATTGCACCAGCCACCAACAAGGGCACATCCACCATTTTAGAGAATTATCATAGCTTTGTGAATTCAGGGACCGCAGTGTTGTTTGTCATACATCATTTGTGCCTCCTAAATTAGTTTTTTTTTCGGACTATTTTCTACAATTTACAATTTGTAGAAAGTACAATTTTCCCTTGTACTCGCACATGCTCAACAGATAAGAGCTAAATAGGAGCTCCTATCAGAGGTATCTTGCTGTGCCTCACACGCTGTGACCTGGCCTGTGGAGATGCCATTGGCTTATCAGGAATAAGAAAGCAGAAGTCTTTCTCGTTCTCTCTCTCTCTCTCTCTCTCAATCTCTGCCTGCCGTTGCCTGACAGAAGACAGAGGTGTGCGAGAAGTCTTGGGAGATAATAGAGTGACGCTGCGTCTCAGCAAATGGGCTGCCATTTCACTTTTGCAGCCCGCTGGTGCTTGTCCACATAAATGCCAATGGCTCACGTGAGAGAGAGAGAGTGTGAGTGAGTGAGAGAGAGAGAGAGAGATGTAAAAATAGAATGAGAGAATGATAGAAACTGAGGTAAAATTTAGGGACCTCTATGGTTGTTGTGGAACATCTTCTCCCAGAGCCAGAGAACTGACAGTTAACAGCATGCTAAAGCACTGCAGAGTTTCTCTCCAAATCTTTCACAAATGACAGATTTGAAACGGCACAGTCTGATGGCACAATCCCCTGACAGCTTCCAGGTCTGGCTTAGAGGGTGACTTTACTCTTCCAGGAGGGAAGACCAGAGAAGGGAACCTGAGCTCAAATCCCTTTTGGCTTCCTTCTGGCAAGACCACCATACAGGAGGAAAAGGTAAAACTGACTTAGAGAATGGCCTTCACACTAGTTATCCAGAACTTGCTTTTAATTCGCTTAGTTTGGTGCAGGTAAAGAAATGTTTTGTGCTACCTTGAAAAGGTTGTTTTGCAATGAAGAGATGTACATTTCTAATTAGAAATTTTAATTAACCTTTTTAAATAAAAAAGGCACTCAAAGCAGGAATCGTATGCTAAGAATTAACACAAGCACAAAGATCGAACAAAAACTACATTTACAACAGAATAAATAAGAGTACAAGGAAAAATTTTGCAAGAAAGACTTCAAATTTCACTTCCAAAATTTGACATTAATTTGAACTTGCAGCAAAACCAATTAGCAGTTCTCCAAAAAATCTTACGTTGTTACAGACGTAATAGATAATTCTCCCCAAATCAATTTTATAGTGAAACATAAGTGACAAAATTTGTTAAATTAAATGCATTACATCTGTTCAATAATCTATTCATTTCTAACCTCAGAGGAACGGTCTAAAACAACAATTAAAGCAGGAATGCTCACGATTTCGCTCTTAGCTTAAGCAGCCACACACGTTCTACACGGTTTGCAATTTCATGCTTTGTTTCAACAAAACATCTAGTTGAGTATTTCTCAAGCATTTTAGGAAAATTAAGCTGTCAGCCTGTCAGTGATACATTAGAGAAAAAAGTCCCACAAGCTTCAATACTTTAATTCACATCCTTAGGGCAGGCAGCTATCGATTCTGTCACTTCTAATGGTCTGTAGTTCTACAGTGTCCGGAATCTTGACTTCTGTTGAAATGGGTCTCGGCAGTGCAGTTGGGAAGCCAAATTTTTTTCTTTGTGGGAAGGTTTGCAAAGGCAATTGTGTTTGTGATGTATGAAATAAAAGCAATCTGCTTTGGATCACTGAGTTTGACCTAAATTTTATTCCCCAGCATTCTCAAGACATTCTTTTTCCCAAACTCAACTGCAAACTGTCAAAATACACAAGCACTGGAAGAGCTGAAGATTGTGTTGTAATATTTCTAAACCTGTATTCAGGAGAGAGCAGATGATTGCGTTTTAGCAGGAAATGCCCAACACGTTTAAAACGAAAGACATTAAGACACAAATAGGGCAGATACATAAACATGACGAACACTGAAATGTCAACTTAATCTTAAGCTTCTGTTCCCAAACAAATAGTCAGCCTTCAAAAGGAATTCAAATTTGCGTGTGATGTTAGGAGAGGAGGTTAATTTTTATGAATTGAAGCAATAGGAGTGCAGACAACCTCACTGACACGGCAAGGAGACCAAACTGCATCTGGAGGTTTGAGTACAAACTGAATTCTTGTGGAATATTCTGGAATTAAAGTTACAGAAACATACACAAATGTTTAATCCTGTTGTTATGGTTTGGGGTGGCTATCTCTGCACATACTGTCTGTGTCGTTTATGACCAAAACGTGTCCCCAGAGTTTTACAAAATACAGTTCACAGCAGGGATGCATCTGATGCAGAAAAAGTGTCCCACTTTCCAACAAAGGAGTTTTCTTTTCATTCATTTGTGTAAAATAAATGACAATTACTTTTAAAAAGTACTTTTTACTTTTTTTTACTTTTTAAAAATGAAGTTATCAAATTAAATATGACAAGTTCTTTGGAACTCTGCTCTGTTTTTGATGTTTCAATCATTTTGTTGAAAAAAATTCAGTTAATAAAGTAAAAATAAAGCACTCATACCAAATAATTATTTCATTTCACCATTTTTTGGAAAAAGTCACATGCATTATTAGACAGCCGGGCTGGAGACGGAGAGCTTGGCACTTCCTTCACACTCACAATGAATAGATTTTTCTCTTCAATCAAAGGAACAATAAATTCGAACACGGCTGACCAGCCTGACAGCCTGACAGACAACCAGCAACATCTAATTGGTGGCAGAGGTCTTTTATTCAGAGGGAGCAGGTATAAATCACTCTCTAATAAAAGAAAAGGCTTTACAGGAACCCAACAGACACCCACAGCTTTCATGCTCATAAAGCAAGAATGGCCATTGACAGAAGACTGCACACTTCATGCCACTGAGAGGCATGTGAAAGCACCAAAACTACATACCCTCACAGATTATTGTACCGGCCGTTTCAAGAACATACTGGGCTATTCACGTTAAGCTCTCTGCAGCTATTGATGGATGGAGTCAAGACAAAAGGGACCGAAAAGTGGACACAGATGAACAAAGAGTGGAAGGATAACTTGTGATGGCTTTTTCTTCTCCCTTTCACCTGAAGAGCAGGTTACAGCTTTCCAGCTCAATTGGGGGAATTGAAGACCCCTGACATCAGCAAACGCAGATGGCCAAAGTGCACAGATTGCTGACACAGGAGAAGTGAGTGATGTCTCTTAAGTGCACTGAGGGGAAGGCAGGCATGCTTTTAAAGGCCTCACCACTGTGAATGACAGAACAGGACATGACTCTTACCAAAGCTCTGATTCTGACTGCGAGATGTTTTGGGTACTGCGGTGCATCTGCAGGGACCGTGTTGCATTGTGACACACCCGGTCCATATTTAGCAAAGCTATTGATGCAGCATTGAGGAGAGCTATCCATCTTTCTGAGGGTGATATTGAAAACAAACAGCAAAATAGGAAAAGTGGGCTGAATGTAGCCACAAATATGCTATGAGAGAAATCTTGGCTTCTGCACTTACCCTGATACCCAATTAACTGCCTTTACAAATGTATCTTAACCTCTGATATAGTATTAATGGTGTCCAAATTTTTGGGTCACAGTCTTGCAGGGACTACTCCTATGTTTTTAATATAAAAACAAATTTAACCTTATTCCTTGTACTTGTAAACATAGCTTAATAGACAACACTTGTTGGCTTTTTTAAACAAAATGCTAAACGCTGTTTGGTTTAACACACCCTTCATAATTGCTTCCCTTTAGTTCTGATGAAGTTATAAGTTACTAATACAAGTTATTAAGTTATTTAACTATGGGGGTAGAAGTTTCTCTGCTGATCATTCACACAGATAATAACATTCAGTGTAAACGGTGCTGAGCAATATTCTGATTCAAGCCCCATATACGTACAGTGAGCTGAACCATACAGCATGTCAGCAATTATCAACAATCCTACCTACTGTTTCTTAGCCTAATTACCAGATGGTGAGGCTAATTAATTCTCATCCCTTGAGAGGAACATTGTGTTTTTACAATCTTATAAAACCAATGTAAATTGTGAGAAGTCAATGAGAGCAGAGATTTCTTCCTCTGAATAGCAAATCATGTACCCCGAGACTGTGGGTTTATCTCAGCCCCCTGAGCACATGCCTGATCATTTCTAGTGTCTTTACAAAAACATCACTGTGTTCAGAACTGGATGTCTGCGTTGTGTACAGTGTGAGAGCCTTAAATCGATATGCAAGACCAAATACAAGTACAGAAGCATCACCAGCTTTTTTTGAATTACTACAGAGACGCATACGAGAAGACAAAAATATCATGAGAAAGCTGCCCATTACATCTGTGCAACCAATGCGTTTTACATGCAAAGTTTTAGCTGTGTAATGTCAACATCTGTAATTACAGAACAATATGAGAAATGACAGTGAAATTATTGAACTGGAACTGAAAATAAACTCTTATTTTCTACATACACACTTTTAAAAATGTGCAGATTTTGTGCTTATCAGGGCAGATACCCCAAACCTAGCTGTATTAAACTGTATTGTGTATATATAGTGTATAGTATCTGTATTCTCATAAACAGTCTATGGAAAATTGTGTTTATATTTACATGTTTCAGAATGCTGCTGTGTACAAGTACCCCGCAGTAAGCGTCAGTGTCTCGTAGGTAACCTGGAGCTAATTGGGTTGTTCAAGAATATGCATGCTATTTAATGTACCAACCCCTGCAGTTGTAAGGTGCTGTGCAACTGATTTTCAACACTGAACTGCACTTTATAGTTTATACAGACGAGATCAAAACTTTAATGATCAAAACAATTAGCAGCTGTTTTATTTTAAAGGTAAAATGGATCATTTCCACTAGTACCATTACTGACACAAATGGATTTAACAAAAAA
Source organism: Yasuhikotakia modesta (assembly GCA_036877545.1). Taxonomy (NCBI): domain Eukaryota; kingdom Metazoa; phylum Chordata; class Actinopteri; order Cypriniformes; family Botiidae; genus Yasuhikotakia; species Yasuhikotakia modesta. The sequence continues at coordinate 35,672 of JBAJNP010003479.1, forward strand.
TCCAACATAAAATAAAACAAATATGCACAACTGGTTTCCAAAACACCCATTCTGTTCCCTATCCTCCAATGTTGGATCAAACACACTTATCTTTAAAGAAAAGAGTGAAAGACTAAACAGAAATAAATGAAAAAAACTGACTGGAAAAAAGCGGCAAATGTTGCTGTCATGTTAGTCCCTGTTACACGTGAAGCATTTTCCACCGTTGCTCTGCGTGCTCTGTGACTGTATCTTACATCTGCCATTTCCTGTCTTGCACATGCCCACAGACTCTGTTCCCAATGTGATTGTTCTGACTTTCAAATAGTTCTGTCTGGCAGCTGGGATCAATACGGCTAATCCCTCCTGTGGACGCGTCCTGCGCTCACTAAAGCAGGTATTACTGGCACAGTGTGATAATTTTTTCTGCTAGTGTCTGTGATGCAGCCGGCTCTCTTATAACAGGGATAAACAAGGTTTTATTAGTAGGGTGTATTTGTGGTCCACAGGTGTTTGAAACAGCAATTTCATAGATTGTGGGAAACCCACAGCATCCCTTGAATCAAATCAGCCTCCTGAGCGCCAATTAATTTTTTGTCACAGTGTCAGACAGGATGCTTTTATTTTAAAAAAGGTAGTTTTTGATGCAAGCAAAGAACACATAAAGAAACCCATTTCAAAACTTAAATGAGCAGCGCTGTATTATCATTGACTAAATGGCTGTTGTTTTAACTGCCCGTTTTCTCATTTGTCGTTCCCAAGAGTGCTAAAAAGATACTCCATTGCAAACTGTGTATGTGTTTAAACATCGACTTGGAGTGCATGTTAACAAATACAACAAATAATACAACAAATTAGGGTAAAGGATAAATTGGGTGCCACATTGGTGGGGAACAAATACTGTTAACAAGACCTTTGAGAAATAAAGCTACAGGAATAACAAAGCAACCAGCCAAAATGGATTCCTTCAGAAATACACCGCTGACGTATTACAGCTATCCTGTTTCTGAGACAAGAATAAATGCCATTATAACTCCCCAGATGCTCCGCGCCCACACCTACTCAAGACGGCCTCTGGACTTCTAATAATGTGTCATTTTCTCCTTTTTCCCAGCATAATTTTTTTGCTGAGTGCCATTATTTACCATTGGACACAATCTATTCTTGATGATAGTACCTCATCCCTGAAAACCTTCAGGGTAAATCTTGCACTTACCAGTGCAACCTGTAGGAAAACAATTAGTCAACGTCAACCTGACTTCACAGATGCTGACAGTCCCATAGGATACAGTTACGTTAACTTAGGTCATAGATAGCTGCACGTCATAGCGGCCTGGAAACAGGAGGAAGAAAAGGAGGCTAAAAATGCTAACAAGCCCCTTGGAGAGTTTCAGTGGTGTGTAGCATTCAAAATGACTGCAGGTCAAGTGAAACGTATCTTCGTGGCAATTATGAAAGGCGGAGGAATGGCAAATGTACATTCATTGGTCTCTAACTGCTACTTTCTACTGACCATCCCTGAAACAAGCGGGACCCCAAAGGGTTTCTTGATACAAAAGTCACGTCACCTCCGTTACCTCCATGGCCCACGTGTGCAAAGCGGCGGTTACCGGTGACCTCTAACGCTGTAAAGACAGAACGACGGATTCCTGCAAAAGCACATAAGGGGCAACATGGCAGCATTGGGCTCTTGGGTTTAAAAACTTTCACATCCATCTGTTCCTCTCAACATTATCAGGAAAGAAACAGGGTGAGACAAGGTGGTTGGGGGGGAAATTACTCCTCAAGCCAGGCATGCATCCTTGTGATGACAGACTGCTGGAGGCTGAGCATCATAGCAAACAATGCTGTTAGATTTATAACAAGAGACCCAGAGCGCTGGCTGAAGGCCATCCCATGCTGAGAGCTGGGAAATGTACGCGAGATGGATGACACAGACCAACCGGTAAATACTGCGTGAACAATGGGGCATTGTTGAAGCCAGTCACCGAGGACACGGCAGCATTTAGTTCTACTCTCATATTTATATCGTCAGGTAATTTTTAATGTTCTTGTGGCATAGAAGCCCACAACTCACACATTTTTCTTGAACTTATCCAAAGCGTTTTATGAACTACATAGATAACAGAAGCCAAAACACAAGTCATCCATCTGAGCGAATCGCAGCTTCAGCGTAACAGATTCGCTGTAGTTTATGATGCCACGTGTTCGAATGATATCGCTGCAGGACAAAGACTATTTAATCATACTCCATGTAGAGAAACAGAGCGACTCAGAGTGCAACATTCCTCTACCGGTTCAATCCACTTGTGAACAAAAGATCAAATCTGTGTGGAGCGAATTCTTCTCATCTGATCCCTGTTCCTCCAAATTGAATAAAGTGGACCCGTCAGAGTTTACAGACCTAGATAACACCCGTCTTCATCTTTTAATGCCTGTGAAAGAGTCCATGCCCTTACTAAAGATGACTATGGCTGAACGAACACATGACTGATTGGCCCTAGATATGGTTCTGGCAGGTGCAAACACTTTGGCTGAGGCCTACGAGTTCATGTTTCCTGAGTCAGTGCCACATGTCATTCAGGTGATCAGACAGGGGAATAGATAACGTCATGTCTAAAGTCGACTTACAAATCAGCAGAGAAACTCTTTAGATTTCCTCAGAAGCTGGAGATTAGTGTCTGCTGTCTGACTGGGGTGGTTTATTGTAGCACTATATATGAACAACTATCCAGATAAGGAAAACATAAGAAAAAACATTATTTTTGCACATGACAACATTTGACATAACATCACCATACTTGGAACTAAAATGCTCTTTCTCTTTGTATACAAATGAATGATGAGAAGGCTCTAGTTGTTGTAGATTTGAGGCCATCTCTGTAACCTGCATAGTATATAAAACAGCATCTGGTTGGTAAAAGGGCACAGCTGTCTGAATCCAGAGCGGTCAGATATGTGAATCAGAGCCTCAGGGCCACACATACAGTACTGCAAACCCTTCTATTTTCCTCTATTTAGCTTTCATGCTACACGCTGAACATGACTTTTATAACAAGATTTATCAAGTAGCTGTATCAGGAACATCAGTGTGTAAAATATGAAGTCACATATACTATGTGGAAATATATGTACACAATGTAAAGATCATTTTAACCAGCTTAAAAAAAAAGGTAAAACAATGATCATGGCTGTGATGTGGCACCACCCACATCAACAGTCTGACTACTATGAGGTAAATTGACAACTTGCCTCCCTTGTCATGATAATGAGCAGGAATCAGAATACATACTAATATTACTAAACATGAAGACATGAGAAAATGTTATTATTTAAGTTATATAAATAGTGGAAAAATAGACCAAAACTAAAGCTGTTCCTCACTGAAGTTTATTTTCTTCTATGGTATCTGATCATGTCATGACAGCACTGTACCTTCAACAAAAAACCTTAAGACCTTAAATAAAAATAAATAGTTGTACAATCAAAATGCTACAAACTATAGAATATGTCTCCTGAATGATTTTGGTCCTGTGGAGAAAACCATGGCCACATTTCTCTCAGGTCACAATGTTCATTATGTGAAATTACATTAACTCAGAAAGAGATGAATGTTGGGCTGAAAACCACCCAATTGCTTTCCTTTGTAAATGCAAAGATATTTTCCCTCTTTGTTCAGGCAACCTGTAGTTATTGCTCTTTGAAAAGCCTTTGTATTACACTTTCTCTCAGCTTGTAGAATTTGTGTGCACAACAACAGT
>JBAJNP010003480.1:0-35299 GCA_036877545.1 Yasuhikotakia modesta
ACTTTATGAGCTACTTGTGTTTGTTCAAACCTCATTGTCCAAACTGGCCTTCTGTGAGGGCCAGAGGGTGTGTGTGTGTGTGTGTACACATGAACGTGTGTATTGGTCATCAGATTGGCATCATAACCACAACAAGGACTGTGATAGCGAACGTTTCAAAATGGCGAACGAGCACGGCAAACACAGACACTGCGGATACAGTGACTTTGAAGATAAAACACAAAAATAATGTGCGGCCTCCAAAAAGCCAAAAAAGAACCACACACACCCCAGCGCTCCCTCTCTCAGTTTTTCTAGTGCACTCTCAAGCACACACACACTCATTAATCTAGGCAGACTCAGGAAACTGCTTTACTGAGCCCAGTAGAGGCCCACAAACAGGGGGGTGGGGGATCAAAGCCACGACAAGAGCAGCAGACTTACTGAAAAGAAACAGCACAAGAGAAATTGAGAAGAAAAGCAGGTTTGGAAAAGGAAGAAAAGAGAAAAGAAAATTTTCCTTTGCTCCTCGACTCGGAGAACACAAGGAGAAAGGATCTGGACCATCCAAACATAATGAACTAACAGTGTGTGTGTGTGGGTGGGTGTCTGACAGAGGGAGTGAGTGAGTGTGTTTTTACATCCATAAGGTATAAATGAAAATATGTGTGTCAGAGACAGATCTTGTGTCATAATCTTGGCAATATGATTAAAGCTCCATGTGTCCTCAATAAAGCTGACATTGTACAAGACTGAATTTAGTTAAAAGTGCATTTCAAAACAGCACACAGTATTGCTGACTTTACAGTTAAAACATTCAAAATTCTTTAAACAAGATACATTTACTTGGAGGAGCCAAACTTTATATCAAGACTAGTTTTTGTGGTTTTTATCTTGGGTTTAAATGTTCATTGCACACATTAGCAAATGCTGTTAAGCATAAAACCACATTTTGTTTGTATGCTTAAAGGGAACTTACTTAAATCTTTCTCCTGTAAATGTGTGTTGCTTAAAAATGTATTAATATATTTAATGAAATGACCAAAACAGTTTTTAAGGTATTCAGTACTGTATTAAGTGGCAAAGAAAAACATTACTTTCATTTCATAAACTTCTGGAATCCATAAACTAACACAGAAAATGATTAACATACATTTGCAAACAAACACATATGGCCAAACACACACACAAACACACACACACACACTCTCTCTCTCTCTCTCTCTCTCTCTCTCTCTCTCGGGAGCCCTTTAGGGAGGGTCGACAGTCCTTAAGAAAATATTCCCCAAAGCTCTAATTAGAAAAACGATGGTGCTCGTTAATAGTTCTTCCCTCCCACCGGCCTGAAAAAAATACAAAACAAAAACTCAGAGAAAATCCTGTGGAGCAGAAGGCCTGCTGTTCCAGTGACTGGACCCGGGTCAGAACTCTATTTACCTACCGCAGAACTGCCCACCCTCTTTCTCATTCCCTCAATCTCTCTCTCTCTTTCTCGCTTTTAAAGTAATAAATCGCTAAAAAAATACAGTCATAATTTACTCACCCTTTACCCATTTATAACCATACAGCTTTGTTCTTTCATAAAACTCAAAAGTACTTACATATTATAATTTTATCAATTTTTATACTTTTTTTACATCTCCATTTATTGAAATTAAACGTATAGTAGTAACCAGGGCCGATCAAATTTGCTGTTCGTGTTGAAAATAAGTCATACTGGGTTTGAAACAACATGATGAACGATTATGACAGAATTAGCATTTTTGTGTGAACTGTCCCTTTAACACACACAAATATCTACACATTCTTTCTTAATGTTTTCACTCTCTTTTTCTTAAAATTTTAGTGTACCCCAGGTAACCTGAGCCCCCAGGCACAGGGGCCGCATATGTTCCTGCTTAGGAACCTCGGGTCCGTAAGTGAAACCCATCCCTTTTCGCTATGGCTCCCATTTCTCAAGACTTCATTAAAAATGAGAATAAAAAATGTTGGCGTCTTTATTTCCTACCCCCTTTTTCTTCCTCGTCTCTCTGGATCTAAAAAAGTTGTAGAAAAAAACATCTACAGAGCCCAGCCTGAAGATTCTTGTGGCTTGTTTTATTTTCTTCCTGGTCTTCTGCCTAGATCCGTCGGAAAACAGAGACCGTACGATCACAGCCAGACTGAATCGGATTGTGTCAGCTTATCTTTGGAGAGTTATTTCAATGAATTAATGTAGCCGGTCACTCCTTCTTCTCTAAATCTAGTGTCCCTTCGTACCAAAGTCCCTTATCCCCAAACCAGCCATTATCTCACCGCAGAGGCTGTCATTAAATGTATATATAGTTATAGTGCAAGTACTGGAGATACTCTGTGCTGTGTTTCACACACAAAGAATGCATAATACCTCAATATAAAGTAAAAAATGCCCTTGTTTGCTATTTCCCACAAGCCAATACAGCCTCAGACTGCACAACACAGAGTATTGGACGTCAAACAAATAGGTCACACAATTGGAGCTCTTTATAACATCTTACACGCTATTAAATCCATGCTACTATTTAATATGAGTGTTTAAACATATAATCTTTTGGCAAAACTAATATTTGACCTACATTACAGTTTTCTTACCTCGTAAATAAACGCACTGAAGGCTGCAGAAACGAAGTCCCGCCTTTTATTCATAATCATTGTGCGCGTGAAGTGACTTTTCTAAACTTGGTTATATTGCAGTAACTTCGCCTCGTTTTCTAGCCTGTTTATGTTTATTCTTCATGCTAGTAAATGTCGAAACGTTCATAAGTCAACCTTTGGAAAACGCTGTTAAAAAGCCATTGTAAAATAATGTATTACTGTATTAACGTACATACACCTGTGACCTCCTTACATCAGTATCACTCCGCCGCTGCGTTTGTGTTGATGTTGCTGAAGACCTACATTCCGTGGCGGAAGAATAACAATGTAAATAGCGGCTTTATACGGCTTAGTGTTTTAAAACGACTCTCGCTTGTTTGGTGCAGGTGTGCCAAATATTGTTAAAATGCAATGCATTTATTTGTAAATAACGATGCACAATGCAAAAACGATATTGACTGGCAAGTTTATTTTACAGTAACACAAGCATTGTGCTGTTTGTATTTATACTTTCCAATTTACATTGCATCTTTTTTTTGCTTATATTAAGTTACTTGATCCTGAGTCCAGTCATTGTGAGTGTGTCTGTCCCTCATGTTGCTTGTGTCTGTGTTAATTACAACATCTCAGTTAGGCTGACAGTGTTATTTCTGTGTTTGTAGCTGCTCACGAGAGACTCACGAGAGACTGTTTTATTTTTTTAGCTGAATAAAGGAGCGAGAGAGAGATGGAGAGAGAGGCAAAGAAATAGACTGGCTTGCCAGATGTGCTTTTATGGGTCTGTGAGGGAGGGGCGGTGGGGTCAGAGCGGGGAGGGCACTTTCAGTCGGAGCCGGGAAGGTTGCAGGAGCCATTTATGGGACCATGTGTGTACATGTTTGTGTGTGTGTAGTGGAATATAAATTACTCCCATAACACACAGTTTTATGGGCTCAGGTGTATGAAGCATCTGGAACCACAAAAGGTGTACACAAAATTGTAAAGAATGTGTGTGTGTGTGTGTGTGTGTGCACGCACTAGCGTTCATTAGCAGCACCACACATGCGTGAAGGTGTGTATGGTTTGTGGGAACATTGTGTTTAAATCTTAAATAAACCAGCTGTTTAAATGCACATTGGATATTTCCAGGCCCTTATAAAGTCTGTGTCCTCGCATCCACAGCACAGAATTTCTTGAGGTTATCTTTCCCACAAAATCAACTCAGAAGATGCCAAAAACCTGATAGATACCACTTGGGCCCAGCTATATCCTCACATGTGTATGAACGTTCAACCACACAGATTGATCACATTGTCAATGTATCTGCGTGTCTAATCATTTACAAACACGCATGTGCTCCCCGCATGTGTGCAGGTACGACGCTGTTTGATCCTTGGATCTTCGAGAGGGTATGAAATAGTGTTTTGGCCTGTGAAGTGTTAGCTTCAGGCATCCATGAAAGAAAGCGCACACATGGAATTAGCCGAGTGTTAAATGAGCATGTGAACGCGCATTAGGGACGCCTGCAGCTTGTTAGTTACGATCGTTAATAGCCACGTGTTTTACTGGCAGTGCCTTCAAAGCGCTGCCACGTTGATTTATTCGGATCTCACCTGCTTGGCTTAGGCCCACGAGGAAGAGGAGGAGTGTGTGCCACATCACACGCACCTTCGGCCCTGACTTTGACACTCGGAGGAATGTGACCCCTTTCTCTCTCGCCCCTAAACCCTGAGAGCCGACTGCAGACTTGCATCAGAACCAGATGTGTCCCCTTGAGTGTGTGCAAGTATGCGTCTGCAAGTCAGACTGTTGGGCCGGAGCCCACTGGTGTGATGGAGCCAACGTGACCCCTCGTGACCCAGGAGCCTGCAGCCATGGTGACAGGAAGGTCTCGCAATTGGCTTCAGCTGTGACCCGCCTCCTCTGAGCTCATTAAGACAAACTGTTTGTAGAGGCCGTACGGCTTATGCTATTATCAGCCCTAACACTCTGTAGCTGAGAGAGAGATGGGGTGTGAGAATGAGAGGGGAGGAGGTAAAAACGAAAGGCAAGAAAACAGCAAAAAAACAAAAGCATGTTAAAGGAAAATCTGTGGTAAAGGTTATATAAGATGTTTTAATTTAATAGTGTGCAACATTAGAATGAATGTGCCCCAAATTATAGCGCTTAGTAGTATGCAAAAGCTACAGTATTTGTGGATATATGAAGTGTGCATTCCTTTAAGTGTACGATCTCTGCATTCCTTTAAGGTAATATTACCCATAATCCCTTGAACAAAGAAGGATGGCCAAGCAAGCCAAAAAGTTAAGACACAATTTAATAGTTTGTCAGTTTTTCTGCTTATGTAAATTTGCATCATCAACGAAGTACATAGCATGCATTACAATGCATTAAAAAGTGAAGTATGCATTAAAATTATACAAATATACAAAAAACTTAAAGTTCACAGAACAAATACAACTACAGCACAGCACCCCACTAGCTTTAATAAACACCAGTTACAAAAACAAGTTTTGGTTGTCATTGGAACATTGCTTGAGGCTGCTTGTCTGTTTATATATGAATGCATGTTTGTGTGCGTACATAATCTTGTCATCTCGTCTTTTCTGCCTCCCATCACTTTTTTTACCACAAGTTCTGTCTTTCATATGGCTGTCATTTCATTTTTTCCAACCTTTCCTCTCGTCCTCCTCTTTCTCTCGTTTTTTATTGAGAATGAGCGTTTGCTCCCCTCAGAGTGTGTTTGGCATCTGTGTGTAGTTTGTGTCAGTGTGTATGCGTTGGCAAAAGAAAGAGTTTTAAGTGGAAAGGCATGCTGTGCTAGATTAATATAGGCACTTGGAGGGAGGTTTATCCTATTCATTACTGACTGATGCCCATACCAAATTGATTTATAGAAGCGTTCCTTAATCAATTATGTGTGGAGAGAGAGATAAAAGACAAGAATTCAGGGTGAAAGCTATAAGAATGTAGAGAGGTAAGATAAAGTAGGAGAGGTGAGAAAAATAGGGCGGGGGGGGTGTTGATTTAGTTTACCCCGGAGCGTACCATGGTGGGGTGGGCTGGCAGGTTGAACTTAGCCGTGTGGTTTAGCGCTGGTTAGCTACATTGTGCGGTTAAGACACGCTGTTTGTGAGGGGATGTTATTTTTCAGAGGAGGCTTTGAGTGTTTCTGAGTTTGCTCTATATAGCGGTTAGCAGTGACTGGTTGTATAAACAGCGGTGGGGATTACATGTATACCTTCTGAACTGTATGTTTGTGCATCAGCGTGCTGAAGTGCTCAGTGAGGCCAGTGTCAGTATTTCACAGGAAGCACTTGAAGCTGCAGGTGTTAGCTAGCTAATGTTCTTGGAATATTGGCTAATGTTCTAAAAAAGTTTTCTCAAAGTTCTTTTAGAAGTTTCTAAAATGTTCTTGCTCTAATGGTAGTAGGTTTAAAGTATTTAAATATATTTATATGAAAATGGTTGTTCTTACATTGTTGGTGGAACATTTTAAAACATTACAGAATTAAAAGATTGCAGAAGTTCTTTTAAACACAGTAATAACCAAACAAAAATAGAACACTTGATGTAAACAATGGAAATTTTAATACAAGCATCCTACAACCTAACATTGTTGGAAAAACTATACATCAACTATAACTTTACATCACAGGTAAAAGCTTATATTTAGAGATTTGTTGTAATTTAAATATGTGCAATAAAGCAATTCTTGAGCACTGCTTTGTCATTCTGTAGTAAATTATATAGTGTCACTCCATTAGAACACCTTACAATGCTCTTGTCAAGCTAGCTCTCATGTGCATAATATGATAGTTGTAGTGTGTGTGTGTGTGTGTGTGTGTGTGTGTGTGTGTGTGTGTGTGTGTGCATGTCCACATTTGTGTCAGACAGAGGAGTGGAGTGTATGGAGTGTTTTAAAAAGCCCTTGTCATGCTGGTTCTTTTGTGAGTTGGAGAGGGCAAGGGGCGCATGAGAAGGGGGGCTTTCATGCTGGGAGCTCGTTTCTACGGCCTGTCAGAACTCTATCTGAGACCCAGCCGGAACTAATCAACTCCAATAGGCCTCCCCATTACCCACAATGCACCTTGCCTTGCTTGGGGCCGGTTGGTGGGAACAGAAGGAATGAGAGTAAAAACCCCTTTTTCGTCACACACACGCTCTAGGTCTACTCCCCCTGTACAGCTCTGCACAGCACACAACACTCCTACTGTCTCTCAATTCTGTAATAATAAACACTTGCAATAATATTTTCACAGCAAGGAAAAGTCTGCCTCAGATCACAGCTTTACACAGCTGCAGCGAAGTCCTTTCTGGACACACACACACACAATGAGATATGTGTGGATAAATTGCACGCCATGCCTTTGGGTACAAATATTGTGGGGCACAATTAAATAATCTATGTTTGATTCATATCAAGAATGAATCTCTAGGCCCAGGACTCGACCAAAAACAATTTGTTTGTGCACACATTACCAATCTGTTTACAAAGCTCCTTTCTAAAAAAAAACACACAACACTATTAGCCAAAACACCAGCGATAATGTTTAAAATCTCCACCGCTAAGGAACTTCATTTTAGTTCACAATGTTTAATAAAGTTTTCTATTAAGTATAGTTAACAAACTCTGATCTCTGTAAATGTGCAAAACTGTTTGCCTAAAGAACACAGAATTTAGGCAGCTGTGACTGTGGCAATAGACCCAACAGAGTTACTACTGCCCTCTGCTGGGAATGTATGTTACTGCTGATGTTAGGATTGCAACAAAGCTAAAAAGAAACGGGACAAAATCACTTCAGGAATCGCCAGAAATAGCAAAAAAAATACACAAATAATAAAAGGAATAATCCAGTCGAAAAACGTATAGCTTTAGGAAATAAATGTATTAGATTTATCCGTATATACATTACAATTATACAAATATGTCCAATCTTGAAACGTTTACATCTTAACTGGATTAAACCATAAGCATTATAGTCACTTATGTAGACGAATCACTGCTGGGATACCAGTTCACCCGAGTGACCAAACGCCTGGGTTTCCTGTGTCGGAGGATATACGACACAAAGCAAGTGTGCTTCACTGGGAAGTAAGGGGGTGTTGCGGCCCTTAGTAAAGGTGAAGAGGGGGTAGATTTAAATGTGTTAAAACAGCACCGGCCTACGTGAAACCCCTGCACTCATTATAAGAGCTCCTCTTTGTTTTAAGAGTGTGTCAATGAATGAGTGAATAAAGGAATGAATGTGTTTATAAGATTGCATATAGGAGTTGATGATAGTGGATTAGTTGTAAAGTTTAAAACTTCTCACATCAAAATATATTTGAATACATCTGTTTACTTCTATTTAATATAAACAATAATAAGGCTTTAATTATAATGCAAGCAATAATTTCCTGGTTATTATAATGAAATACACATAGTAAACACACTTGTGCTTCTTCCTGCAATGTTTTTGAATGTTTTATGAGCATCTGTGAGAGTGGGGGGGTTTAACAGGCCTATTGACTTTTAAAGGATGAAATAAAGAACCAGCCGTCTTGGCCGGGACGAAGCATTGAAAAGCACTGACGTGGGAATAATCCTTAATTTATACTGACCTCCGCTCAGCCGTTCTTGGTACACAGAGGGTTTCCTGACGACCCCTAACCTGGCATTTTGCAGCGCTATTCCCTGTCACTATATATGATTAACAGTGGTTTTTATTATGATATGCCTAAAATAACTACAACTGTGAGGTATTTTAACCCTGTGGTAAACATTGGCAATAATGAATGACAGTCTGGCATTACAAACTACATTTGAAACTACAACATGCAATGTTATGATATTACATTGAATGAGAGACTTTAACGTTGCGTTTTTAGTTGTGATCTATGTCTCAAAAACAAACACAGTGTCTCTGAAATTTAAAAACAACAGACAACACAAGCGTTTGTTTTAGCATTTTATTTTAGCATTTTATTTTAGCATTGTGCACTTAAAAAAAAAAACAATATAAAAATACATTAAGATTTGTTTTGATTTGTAGTCAGTCAGTGTGTTTACAACAATATTTAAAACTTTATAAACATGTAAACTTTATACTTCACAAAGAATGTTTGGGAAAACGTTTGATGAAATATCTGGCAACGCCAACTCCTGATTCTTTAGAGGGTCCGTTGTCCTTGCATTGAAAAAAACAGAAATGGGATGTATGCGAAAAATGACTGCCCATGTAAAGTTATCCAGTCATCCATCTGCTGAGCTGAAATTACTTGACATGAGTGGACAGTGCAAACCAGCCATCCCCTTTCACCTTGCCCACCTGTGAGAAACCAAAAAGCAACTTTGTAAACACTTGCCATGGCTAAATTCAGTTTCATACATAAATCTATATTCTAATGTTTCACGAGTTTATGGTGGATGAGAAATTACGAACCGGATTTTGAATGCTCTGGATTTCTGCACTCTCTAAACTTTGTTCAGTTGACCTGGAACCATGAGCTTTAATGATTTAAAAAGCAATTAAGGGTTTTAAAAATCTTTGATATAATGTTGGCAACAAAATAACTGGGAATTTAAACTGCTGCCATAAGTTACCTTCTGCTGCTTGAGGTGGGCTGTGGTGAATGGTTTCTCTCAGTAAGTGTCCGAGACGGCTCTGGTGTTAACCCTTTAACACCTGAAAACAACAGTAAACATGTATCAGTCCATTCTATTTATCATAAACATCATAAAAGATTTCCTACAGCAAAAACAGACCCCATTCACACCTGCTAGCAATACACGACTCAATAGTAATCAGACCACAAGCGCTCTGCACTAAAATGCAGATGTAAACAGGTTTCAAAACGCTTCACAATTGTACCACAAGAAACACATTGAAAAAGTAGTGTAAACGCTAATCTGCAATGATGCTTCCCAGAATGCAATGTTTTACATACATGTACTTAATCAGTGTTTCTATAGCTTAACATGTAGTGCATTGTGCTAGCAGGGAAAAGGTTTGAGGTTCGATCCTCAAGAACAACACATACTGATAACATAGCTTGACTGCATTAGTATACTGATGCCTTCAGACATCTTAATACCAGGTGTAAACGGGGTGACACACCTGTATGAGTGCTGGTGGATTGAGGTGGTACTGGAGAAATGGCTGGAGAAACCCGGAGAGACGAGCTCTGTTTCTGTTGCTCAATAAGCTGTAGCAGTTTAGCTCTGGCCTCTGCACTTTGTCGGTTCAAATCCTGCAGTTTTCGTTCGATCTCTGTCATTGAAGGTCTCTGTACACAAAACACACGAAAGTTACAAAACTAGCAGATCCCAGGAAACAGTGTTTACAGTCACCTTAGCATGGTGAATGCATCTCCCTAGATGTCCCAGAATGCACCAGCACTTCTCAGAATGCAATTCACCTGCTGTGTGGGCTGGTGTTCTGTAGAAGGTGACGCTTGTCTGACTGTCGAACTGGTTGTGGACGGCCGGTCTGCACTCTGCTGTCTTGACACCGAAGCTCCAGCTGGAGAAGGGCGGTTCTGATCCAACTGGGCCCGGATTTCTTCATTCTGTCGTGACAGTTCCGCAATGTCCCCCATCATGGCATCCTGGGAAAGATAGTCCAGCAGAGGGGTAGGGCGTGGCAGGCTGGCAAAGGAGGAAGGAGAGCAGATGTCGAACTCGTCCAGTGAACCCTGACTTCCTGTTGCAGTGCAGGAGCCACTGTAGGGCACTGGGGGTGCGTGGGAACATGCACAAGACGCTGCAGGAAGCAAGACAGCCGTGAATCATTCAGATTCTGCAAACGTGCAAAAGAAGTCACTTTCTATGACACTTTAAACTGAGCCCATCTAGCTATATTGAAATAAATGGCAAATATTTTGAGGAATGTCTCAGTAGTTTTGTGTCAATACTGTGGAAGTCAAAGGGTGCCATTATTGTTTGGTTACCAACATACTTTAAAATATCCTATTTTGTGTGACACAGGGTAAATAATTATTCTACTTTTAAGTGAACTATTAAAAGGAATTTCCTGTAATTTCAGTGCTTATTTTAAATATGATATTTTAAACAATGTTTAGCACCTGGATGATTCTGCTTTATTTTCCTTACAGACCTGGAATAACAGGCGAGTAATTACGTTTTAATTTTAGGGTTTATCTCAGACTGACCTGCAGGGGGCAGTGCATCTCTCTGTCGAGGAGGAGACAACAGCACGGCTGCAGGGATGTTGTCGTTTTGCTTGTCAATATAGCCAGACTTACGACAGCTGCTTTCTACAGAACACAACAGACCCAATTCATTATTTCACTGACGTATGCAAGCACATCATATAATCCTATCAAATAGAAACATCTTTACAGAAAACGGTGCGTATTTTACATTGTTTCCCAGTCATGCTGACATGCAAACACAAGCTTACAGGTTTGTGGTCTGTAAATACATAGTTTGCACTAGTTACTTTGATCTGAGGTCTGATCTGAAGAATTCGCTCCACCCAGAACCAGGACAACAGCATCCAGACGCTTCTCCAGTTCAGATACCTGCTGCTGGAGCCTCACCTGTGTAGTTGCAACACACACAGACACCATCAATACATGCGGCCTGCATGAAGAAACATGAGATCAGGATCCTGCTGCACCTGCAGGGCTGAGGCCTCCTCTCTGATAGTGAGCGACTCCACAGTCAGAGCATCAATTAAAGCCCTCTGCTCCTTCACCTCCTCCTCTAGCTTTCTTCTCTGCTGCGCCTCCTTCTGAGACTCCTCCTCTTTCTGCGTCCAAAAAGATACATTATATAATTAAAATATTTAACACATATAAAACAGGAAATAACTCATCTGGCAGTTTTAAAGAATGCATGAAAGTAAAATTTAAAGTGATAGTTTACCCCCAAATTATTTTTGCCATCATTTACCACAAAAGATATTTTAAGAAATGTCTCATAATATTTTTCTTAAAGTCTTATTGTTAAGGTTTGGAATAACATATGACAAGGGTGAGTAAATGATTAATGGATTTTTGTTTTTGGGTGAATTATCCTTTAACAAGCACAACTTTGACTATATCAAACTGTACAAATTCACTTTTGTTACCCACATTGTTTGAAAGAAAAAACTGAATTTAATCTGCATATATTCTCAACTCACTCTTCTGACATGACTGGCCAGCCGTCCAAGTGTAGCTACTAAAGCCACAGAGAACCCGGTCAGGCCCGGTCTCCATTGCTGAGGTCCAGCTTGAGAGCTCGGAGGCTTCTGAGGTTCTATAGAGTCTAGCTCAGTCTCCACTTGCTCCAGCATGCTCTGCAGAAGCTCCAGACTGGACTGGTTCCCCGCCACAGAACTCAGCCCAGATCCATTTAGACCACAGATATTGCCTGAGTGCCCTCTACTGGCCTGGATCGGTCTGTTCCTAGGACCTGAAAAACACAAAGGTTATTTAAATGAGTGTGGAAAACACCAGTCTCCACAAAACCCATAACCTGTTATCAAACATACCAGCACTAATTGTTGATATTAATAAACCCCCACCTGACTTAGATGAAGCCGCCTCAGGGTTGAGAGCCTGGCTGGCCAGCAACACAGACTGGCTTGAGTCAGACTGACTCTGTCTTGATTTTAAACGTTGTACAGCCACTGTGGCATTAAGGGCTGGTCAAAGAAAGAACTAATGTTAAAACACATTCAACAGAAGCTAAAGTGTGGTGACATTACATGCTGTCTGCGATTGGACTGGACTTCATACCTTTCTGGTCTTTTGGACCTCCAGTATTACGTGTTTCTGGTAGCTTTGATTTCAAATATTCTGAGCCTCTTGGGAAGGACTTTGGCCTGCATTTATTATTCTTCCTTAAAAAAAAAAACATTTACTTTCCTGAATGGCAAGTTGATTGTGTGATACAAGTACAATGTTATGCATCTCTTCAGATGTTTATCAGAGATAAATGTCCCTCACACCTGTGCATTTCACTGAGGTATACTGAGGTATCCTGGCCTTCATCATCATCATCATCATCATATTCCTCTTCACAGTCTTCCAGCTCATTCAGGGCCTAGAAAGGAAAACATATGGTGTAAATAAATAACCTGTTATTTATGTAAACACATGTTTTCATGTACAAAAAAACACCTGCTGATCCATTATAGACTGGCTGAGGAGTGACAGCTGTGTGGGAGGATCAGGGTTTTGAAGAACAGGAAGCTCAGATTCAGAGTCACAATCAGGTGCCATAGTAAAGGTGGGGAATCCTGTAACACAACTTACACGATTACATATTATAGATATTTACACACATACATATATACACACATATACATATATAAATATACATTATTATATACATATATGTATATACAAATATGCAATAACATTTCTGTAACATGCCCTACCTGTACGTCTGCGAGGTGCATCACCAAACAGGTCTTTCACTGCGGCCAATGTCCTGTCTGACCGTGCAAGAACATCTTGCAAATGAAACTGATCAGAAAACACCTAAAAACACATTTATCCTCAGTGTTTATTTTGGGCTCGACTCTGCATGTTTTTGATTTAGACATTACAAACATGCCGGAATGGACAACACAGTCTTGAATGAACTAAGACAATTAACTATAGAGTTAAATCACATGTAAGCTGTGATTACAGATGTAATAAAGTGAGCTCTGTCTGTTTTTTATGTTCACCTCTCTGATGATGTTGAGTCGGGCCTTATCTAGTCCCGGTGGGCTGGGGGGCTGTTTTTTCCTCCTCCTCTGTGCCAAAGCCTTTTCTTTTAATTCCCACTGTGCCACGACTTTATTCTGAGACCTGTGCATCTCATGCCGTCTGGCCTGAGAGTGCATCAGTGCAGAAACAAGATATTTAATAATACATGTGTAAGAACAATCCTACAAGCTTTCATCTGCTTGTTTAAAATAAATTACTTACCAATTCTTCCGGTGTGGCTTTATGCACTGAAAGATCGTTGACTGTGCTCTGCAAGAAAACCATAAAGAAACATTTACACAAAACACTGCAGATAAAAGATTATGTTGAGTATGTAAGTATGTAAGTGTGTAAGTTTCTCACCACCCATTCTTTTTTGGGTGCAGACATCTTTTTGGTCCGCATCGGTCTTTTTCCATTACCATAAAAACCATGACGATTGATCCGCACTAAAGACATCTTACAGTAACATACACACGTGTCACCTAAATGAACAACAAATACATTCACTGTCAAAACCAATATGTCACGTCATCATCGTAACAAGGACGATGTATGTAAGTATTCATTCTAAATGTATATTATAAACTATAAGCATTATAATATTAACATTTATTATAGTATGGTATTGTCACAACGTTGTCACAACGTTTAATTTTAGTAACTTTTTAAATCGTGGGCGTGGTTTCGAAAACGTTTAAAACCTTGTACTAACACATCGCCTATACGCAACCAAAATACAACATTGCTGAAACGTTTTGCGAAGGCTGGGTTAAGACCTTACTACAAACTTTCTTCGATCAACATAAAAGAAGAAACAAACTTCAAAATCAAACATTCTTGCTAATCATTTTATACGTATTTTTTACACCACAGCTTACTGACAAAAACATGCAATTTATTTACTTTATGTTACACAAAGAACGGAAGAAACTTACAGTGGTTTGTTTTCGTTTGGTGCTGTAGTAACAATAACGCGTTACACGACTATTTCAAAGTGCCGTTTGACCACAATTCAAAATAAAAGTCCCGCTTGACTCTAATTCAAAATAAAAGCACGGAGAGGAAAAACGCTTGCTTGAAAAAATGCTTGAGAAAAAAATGCTTGTTTAAAATCTTGTTTTACATAAAATATAATTGTCCTTAATTCTTCTAATATATATAACTGGTTTTGCTTTCATTCCCTGAAACGTACAATATTGTCAAATATTGCTGTAGGTAATAGACTCGCCATTGTGACCAACAGAGCGCGCTGTCGCCTCATTTAGCGTGTAAAGCTTTACTTTTCTACAATGCATGTTAAAAGCGACATTTATGTAGCGTTGCCACCAAGTGCACTTGAAAACCTTTATCTTTAATAAAAGGGAAAAGGCCTTTTTGTGCCAACTGTATTAAAATGTGAAAATGAATAATGAACAATTAGAGATCAATTAAATAGAAGTTATATAGAACATTAATAACTAACAATTTTACAAAAATGAGCTAATATTTATCTCTTTATTTTATAGCCATTTGTCTGTTTGCTTCTCATAATGGCTCATTATTAAGAGCGCTAATGCATGTGAACCACCGGCGCGCTTAACGCATTACAATACGTCGTTTTGTGCCTTTTGTGCCCGGACATCCCCAAGGCACCGCTGAACACCCATCTCACAGTTACTAAAACGCCCAGGACCCCCTCCAACATACAATGACTGACACTTGTTTGCACCGTGCAACTGGCAGAGATGTATTAAGTCCGCGTAATGAAGCGCAGTACTGCGCAAGCGCTGCTGGACGGGCGGTCTGTTGCGCTTTGGATGGAGACTTGTCAGTCTTGCGATGCCACTGTGGACTGCTGACCTTGCCAAAGATATTGACATCTTATTTCCCGTAAAACAGTTATTGCAATTTAGTGCTCTTTTAGTTATTAAAAAGACTTACAAAAGTTACTTTATAAAGTAATGCAAAAACGCAAACTAATGTAAAACTTTGGATTGGTTAGAGTAAAGTTCGTGAGAACGCATGTTCGAGTGTGGATTACAAGTCAGTGTTGTTTTCTCCATATCTCCGGGGGAAGACATTTGAGAAGCGTATTTTCTGGCGACATGGACAGCCTTTTTTCCGCAGCAGAGGAAATCGTTCAGTGCCGGATTGATGCAAAATTGTTCTGAGGTTTCTCACGGGAATATGGGATGTTGTAAATGTATGATTTGTTTGCAGCCAAACGCGCCCCATACGGACTCTGTGAGTTTTAATACATGTCGTCCTTATATTCAGTCTGAGATGCAGCCGCTGGAAGCCGTGTGAAGACTGGGGGAAACTGGGTAAACCTGTCTGGAGCAATTCGTCTGCTGGATTTATTAAATCATCTTCTGAATGTTTCTGTCCAATGACATTTCTCGAGTCGTTAGTTTGGTTCTCTCATCCCTTTATTAGTTACACTTACAGAGTCGATGACCTGAAAGGTCTTACACAAAAAGAAAATAAGTGCCTTTGTTACGCAGGTTGTGTCTGTAGTTTGCGCCAGGATGCAGGGACGCGCGGGATTCCCGGTGGCCGTCATTGTGGTTCTTACTTTTTTGACCATCATTAACGTGAAGGCGAGTGGAGAATATTGCCACGGTTGGCACGACTCACAGGGCGCCTGGCGAGACGGCTTTCAGTGCCCGGAGCGCTTCGACAGCGCAGATGCCATCATCTGCTGCGGGAAATGCGAGCTCCGATACTGCTGCTCCAGCACGGAAGCGCGGCTGGACCAGGGGACATGTGATAACGACAAGCAGACGCAAGACACCAACGCAGGGGAAAGGGACAGCAAAAAAACAGGCGCGGGTAAGCTGGAGTCAACATGTACATCACCATGTTTAAATCTCTTCCTAGACTTTGCATTTCCTCTGTCTGCTCCAAATTTGGGAATTATCCAATGACTGTGTAATCTAATTTTGCAGTGGCTGAAGTGAAATTGTTTAACTCAATGACTTTTGGAGGAGCAGTTTGTATGTGCATTAGCGAGTAATGTATACCGCCCCACTTAAAACCCTCGGGCGTTTTGTGCGTAAAAGCGCATTCAATGAGAAGTTGGGTTTCGCGTGTCCGGCAGGGTTACAAAAATGCTTTACATTAATGCTGCCTGGAAATGAAATATTATATTAAGGGCTAAATGTTTTTTGCTGTTCAGGTTTTGACAGCTGCAATATCCAAACTGGCAACTCACCGGCCACTTACAAATGGTAACTTGTGCTGCTCGGTTATAAATAGTTTGTAGCAGTAACTCAGGCGCGCAGACCGGATGGCTGTGCTCGGGATCCAGTCGTCCGGTTCCCCACGAGGATCAAGTTCAGATTTGACCGGATCCACACTATGATGTGGTGACAACCTTGTTCATAAAAAAAAGCAGCGCAGCATTTCTGCGTCATTCATAAGGGCGCAAAAATGGCCAATGAACCGAATACGGGTGTTGTTCTTTATTCAAAATGCTGACTAATATTGGGAAATAATATATTTTGAAATACTATCTAAGAATATTTGATGCACTTTTCTGTAAATGTTTTAAAAGTATTGAAAGTATGTTTTGCCCTGAAACCTATTTATGACCAAAAGTATAAAGCGCAACAAAAGAAGAAACTTCTTTAAACGCTTCCAGTGACGCATAACTGAAAAGCAGGAAACTGTATTTCGCCTCGGTATGAGGGTATGAAGTCTGACACAGCCTGTCTGCCGCTTACAGACTTGGCTCCACTTGAACATTAAAGCAACAGGTGTGAACTCATGTTAAACCTTTTAAGGACACGAGAGAGGCCTGCGTGGGCAACACTTGCTGTCATTCTGCATTGGCAGTGAACTTTAGTTACATGATCCACTAGTTAGTTAAACAGATTATTTAAACACAATTTAAAAACTGTTTATAGCATCTACATGTTTGTAGTTTTGAATCTACACTTCCACTCAGCACCACAAATGAACCACGTATGCAGTTTAATAAACACGGGACAAGGAAACACACGTCCTCAGATCAATGGTCTCTCAGCTGAGGAAAGTGTGATAGACATTAATGCACTAATTCCTGCCAACCATTAACACATCAACTGCAAGTTGACCTATGACTAAATACAAATAATTTAAAACTAAACTAAAAGCTACACACATTTTACGTTTTTTCTCAAAATGACAATGACTAAAAGACTCAATCCACCACATTATTTATAAAATGACTTACGTAAATCAAGAAAACTCATGCTCTAATTTAGCAGACAAACAAACACATCATTACATGTTGGTTGTTTTATAGGTTTTATTAGGATGTTATATTGAATGAACGACAAAATGACAGATAGATAAAACACATATATTTTAAAAACATACTTTTCTTTAGACAGAAAGTTCCCTTTTGTTACCCCTAATAACATTTTAAATGATCCAAACTGGAAAATTCATAACATCACTCAGGAACCCTAAATCAATGGAAATAACCTGTAGTTTAACAGATTGGCTATTGTTTTTCCACCTACCTTTGTAGTTGTGAATAAGACGTTACATTATTGCCAGACAACTAATCCACAAAACATGCAGGCAAACTCAAAGTCTGCCAAAACTCTGGTCGTATTACTGTTACAGTAATACCTATTAAAGCATAAATGAGCGCCTGTAAAAGTTTGTCCCCTGTCATTTTGTGCATAAGCAATTCCAGCAAAAATGCCCTTTATTTAATAATGTTATAGTAAAATATTCACAATAGCAGTATTTTAGGTTATGGCTCCATAACTGGAGTCTATTGAGCTCTTTAATAAAATCAAAAGACAGATGACATGGTTGTTATGATTGATTTATGATTGGTTATTGATTTATGACTGATTACATGTTATTGATAACATGAAAACAGATTGTAATGTTAATGTATTAACTAATTAACCTAAAAAGGTCACTTTTAAGCTTTTAAGTTTAAGAATCTTGAAGTTACATGAACGCGCCGAGGGCAATGAGGTCACCACCAGTTAGAACAGATCAAAACTGTGTTAATAAGTGTTAATGAGGGGCCTGGACCCCCGGGGACAGGCTGCTGATGCAACATCTCTTTATTCTTCTTTTTCCTAATCCCTCCATCTCACATGGGCCTGCAGGTTACCCATTCTTGAGAGGGGTGGAAAAATGTGTGCACTCTGTTTTCCAATTTAAAGATACAGATGCATTAAAATCAAGATAACTCGATCCTCAGCAACACAGTGGCACACATATCCATTTCCCTCACTGCAGAGTTTTCAGCAGTGCTTTAGGGTGCGAATTTGCTTATTGTTATTTTTTAAAGGTGTAAAAGCTACATTGAGCTCAGTCACAATACTGATAGGCTGGTCTTCCTCACGGCTCTGGAAGCACAATTGTTTTGGATGAAGGCTGGAATTTGAAACGTATGAGTGTTTACAAAGAGAGGAAAAACATTCAGGGGTTACACACAAACAAAACTCTCTATAGTCCTCTGTGAAGCCATGTCTTTTCTCCATCTTTGTGGTTAGGCAGGAGGTCGTACACACACATTGTAATGTTATACTTTCTGGTATCAATGAAGCTGGATGGCCTAAATAGACTATGAAGGTTGTGTTACTAATTAGTGGTGATTACTGTGGGCAGCATCACAATGACTAATTTTAGCATTAACCTGTCTTGTATCTTTTGTACTATGGGCATAAATGATACACAAATCTTGTTGAAGCAAGAAGGATAATAAAGAGCCGTGGGTGTGATGTCATCCTAGCAACTAAAATGACTAGAAAACACTCATGATAGCAACTTAGACGCAATCTAGATTTCTATTAATGTACTACAACTGTAAATTTTTAAAATGCTTCATAAATAGGTCATCATTTTTCTTCTCCTCTGCAGTACCCATCTATGTGCCCTTCCTCATCGTTGGCTCGGTCTTCGTGGCGTTTGTATTGGTGGGCTCTGTGGTTGCCGTGTGCTGCTGTCGCTGCCTCCGCCCCAAACAGGAACCGTCATCAGGTGGCGGGTCAGGGGGAGGAGCCCACAGCACCCGGGTTCTAGAGACCATCCCTATGATGGCCAGTACGGGCACATCGCGAGGTTCCTCCTCCCGCCAATCAAGTACCGCCACCTCCTCCAGCTCATCAGCTCCTCCCACTGCACCCCGCCCGGCCCCCGCCCCCATGCTCCGCGCTCAGGCCACTTGCTGCCTGCCCCCTGATGCTAGCGTCTATGTCAACATGCCCACCAACTTCTCCGTGCTAAACTGCCAACAAGCCACACAGATTCTTCCTCACCAGGGGCAGTACTTACATCCTCAGTACATTGGCTTTGCCCACCCTGTATCTCCGCCTCCTGCCTTCTTGGACCCCGCCCATGTGGGCTACAGACCCCTGCAGTCACCATTTCCCCCACCCACCAGTGTGGCTAGCACCACCAGTGTAATCGGTGATCCAAAACACCCTCCAGTAACCATGTGAATGAAGTATTAGGGGGTGCTAGAACACAGGACCATAATATCTGCGATGAGCAATCGGTGGAAAATGGTTGAAATTGAAGTCACAAGAGGCACAGAAAACAAAGGATCGGTTCAGAACAGCAATAAAGTTTCATGCTAGCCTGTTGGAATTACAAGATTTGTGCAATGTGTTTTCGAAAGTACGTGCTTGCTTGTATTGTCACTCGCTTGCGTTTTGCTACCCAAGTGAGACTCAGACTGGCACTCATTGGAACACAATGTTGTTTTCTTGACATAAGGACACAACAAATGCTTGAAAAATGATTCAGTGCTGTCAAAAATGTGTTTAGTGTGCATTGACAAATGCAAATTGTAATGCACTTTGAATGTGTGAGCCTGTAAATGTTTGTCCTGTTGTAAATTAAGTGTATTTGTGTATATGCAGTGTATATTGTGTAACCATACATGTGTGCTCTGTGTGTGACTGTATAGATGTGTTGTTTTATGAGATGCAGTGTATGTGAATGTGTGTGGTGTGGTATACATTAAGTGTAATGGAAATCACAGGTGCTTTAATGGAAAAAGCAGTTCTGGCCCTGATGAATGTTTAAATCTAATGAAGCGAACACAGGCGCACAGGAGCGTGCACACACACACACACACACACACACACACACACACACACACACACACACACCAGGAAACCCACTCTGTGGAACCAAACTCATTTTGAAAAGCCTTGAACAGAAATACACAAATATAAAGGGCTGTGTTTGAAATGTGTTTATAAAGGGGACTTGAATTTGGATTAAACTGTGTTTCTTTGTGGAGCTGAGATCAGTGGTCTTCTAAAAGCAGCAGAGTCAATTACACACTAAAAACTGTCTGCCAAAAGCTCTCCTTTACTAAGTCTCAGCCTTGTGTAAGAAATGTGTGTGTGTGTGTGTGTGCTCTCTCTCTGTAAGCTTAAGCTAAACTCAAGAAGTACTAGAGGGTTTCAGTGCATTTCATTTTGCAGTGTGTTTCTGACTCGTTTAACGGAAGTCCATCAGCCCTCTGTGCTTCAACAACGCTAGCAAAAGATCTCACGCTGAAATATCACAGCAGATATTACAAATGAATCATGCATCACCATCAGCCTGATCTGGGATCATCCTTAATGATCCGTATCCTGATCCAGGATCATTAGGGATTTGATGCAATTAATCCAGATATCGTTTATTTGAAGATAAATGCAGCGCAACCAAATAGAATTTCAAAAAATGATTGCATAACAGATGGTCCCGCCCCCTGTGTGGTTGGTCAGGATATGCAAACAAACAGAGCAATGTTTTGATAGCGCCATTGGGCCGCACTGTTTACACTTGTTGGGAAGATCAACATACAGACGTATTTATATCTGCATCTTTAACTGGGAAAGAAAATATTTTAGCATTTGAAAAACACACTAAAAGCAGATAAACGCCTTTGATTATCTCAGATGTGTCTCAACAGGGATCATGTATGTTGTAACTGTATCAGTGTCTGTGAGAAACATAGCATGCATGTCACAAACCTGTTTCTGTGTGTGTGTGTGTATGAAACCAAATTGCCTTTAAAATCAAAGTGCCCCCCCTCCCTGAAAAACAGGGTGTCCTGTTTCTTATGCATATTAAATATTACATTTGTAATAAATATTTTCAGAGACTGTAAAGTGTCACTGGGTTGTTTGTAAGAGATGCTGAGTGCTTCTGTCAGCGGTATGTGGGTCAGTTTTAAATGAAGACACGCAGACCTGTTCGCACCACTGCTATGACTAAATTAAACCAGAGAGCTCCTGTTACACACAGTGGCTGATTCCAGATCAGCTTGAGTGCAACTTTTCATCACTCTTAACATTTAAGGTGAAACTGAGATCTGTCACGTAATGTTTTGTGTAGTTTCCATATTAAATGTTACAGAAATCAGATTTTAATGAATCTGTTGATGAGTTTCAATCTGCAGGAGTAACTAATAAACTCAAGAATAATGAATAAAAAATGGTTACAGCATCTGTCAACACAATTACTGAACTGAAGAAAAAGTGCTTTCCTTTTAAAATGATGTCATCCTGTTAGTGTAACACACATGATGTCATAAGACAGTACGGAACATGGATGGACATCAGGAAATTTCCCTATGGAATTTAGTTTAGAATAAACAAATACTGTTTCACACCAGGTGTGAAGTCTCCAATCCTCTTTAAATGTGACAAATAACTGTCATGATTTTAATCTAATTTTACTGAACAAACTCATTTAGACGGCCAGTGTAGGTTTACAAATCCACTCAGGTCACACAACGTTGACACTCCAGATGGTTTTTGGCATGAAAATACACACAATTGCAAAACTGTACTCATTAACAAATGTCCTCCTCACATGGGTTTTAAATGTGTCATGTGAGGACATTTTCAAACAATTTACACTTCACAAGCACAGCCAACACTGCAAAAGCACACATTTAACGCCTCACACAACGCAAGTCAAACTTTCCACACAGACAATGGACTTTGGATAAGCCTGCCTCTACAATACTCAAACAAAATCACAACAATTGCAGTTAGTTATGTCTGCCTGTTAAAAGTAAATTCTTGGCATGTTTCTATGGAAACTCTGGAGTGGGAGAAAGCAGACAGAAATGTTCGGGGAGCCCTTGGATGAAGCTGAAACGGATCTGTGTGGTTCCTGCTGAGGTGGAACGGTACCGTTCAGGAATGGATTCCCCATATTGGACGCAGAGGAGCCGTCCAATATATTCCCCATATTGGACAGACCTGGCTCGGATACAGAGATGTAGGCGTGGACTTCCTGGCAATGAAGGATCATGGGATTGATTGGGGTTATAGGGTTACACACACCCTCACACTAACATTCACGCTTAAATAAACCCATATGCGATTATTCTTAATAATTGTCAATATCTGGTCGCTTCTCTCATAATTCATAATGTGAGCAGACATGGGCAGTCCAGTTTTCAGTGTTTCTCTATTTCTTTCAAATACACACCCTTGTCAAAATGGCGTCATACATAATTTCTATTGCTTTAATAGTTTAAAATACAATAGACTAACCCTAACAAAAACCGTTAGCATATTTAACTCTTTAATCTCATTGTATCTTTAAAAAAACATCTGTTATTTACATACAAAACAACATACACCAAATGTCCCCAAAGGGATTTATTGTCAAGTTTAGTTGACTTCTTGGGACAAATGTCCCCAAAGGATTGTTAAATAAATACAGGCACATCTCATTGACTATAATCGTTTTCTTAGCAGGTTAATAATATTTTCTACTTCCAACCTGCTGACATCATTAGACTTAAAGTAAAACAACGTATGAGCAATTTTGTATTAAAAACAAAATCTTTGTATTACATCTTTGGCCTTCATACAACTAGTCAGACCTGAACACCAAAATTAAGCTTACTGTACATTACTGTACACACTGCTAGCGAGTACATTAAATCTTTGATCAGTGTGCAAACTGAGAACGAGTTTAACTGAGGTAATATCCACACATGATCCAAATGTGTTGGTCCACTTTTTTCTTTCACATCTTAATCTTAAGACAACACCTCATTTCCTAACCTGTAACACAGATTCAGCTCTGAAGTGCACTTCAAACAGACCTGGCGACAGCTCAAATCAAAGCTATAAGCCCTCGTGAATGTTGGCTTTCACTCTTTAAGACGGCATTTCTGTTGCTAAGCTCACCTTTTTGCACCGTTTTCACATTTTGGAACGATCTCTGCTGATGAGCCTGTAAGCTCTTTAGCTTATTTTAATAGCTTGGTTTGGTAATCTCTTTTAAAAGCTGTTGAATTTATGCAGTCAATTCAAATGTAATGACATAAAGCTGATTAAAAATATTTTAAATTCCCCTTCTAGAGTTTAATAAACACATACAACTAACGCTGACAACTGCAAGTCATTTGTTTGTTAGTTTTTCACAAACACACTCATCTCGCCCAGCTTTATACAACTATCTGTGGCTCAACCAATGGCATAAGTTTACGACACAATTATCCTATTTACCGGTACAGAAATAACACATTTCATCGTATAGGAATTTCTTAAACTTCTCAATGTTGTTCATATGACTCTTTTATTCATGGTTACCCCAGTGATTTAAACTGACACACATAACTCAAATATCAAGGGTGTGTTTTACTGTAACATTGATGTCAAACCTAGTGTGACATGCCTTATGACGTCTCTTATGTTTGAAAGAACTGAAGAAAACTGCAGAAACACTGACAAAAAAAACAAGCTTTAAGCGAACAATCAGAGTCACAAGTCCAGTTTATTTGACAAACAGTCCTGAAACCGACAGGTTGAGTGAAAAGCGGACATAGCAAAGCTACAGCTGTAACCCGGACCGGCCACCGAGTGGAACAGAGGGAATTTCAAAGGTTAAACAGATCAAGACAACAAAGAGACATGGAGATTGTTGATCTGGAGAGAGAATGAAAGAGAGAAAGAGGTAGATAGAGAAACAGAACATGAGCTCTTAGATACAGACTCTTGTATAGAGGCTGCCATTAAGCAGAAGATTAGTGGGATAGAGTGAGAGAGTCAGGAGAAGGTGTATATGTGTATGTGTGTGTGTGTGTGTGGCAAGCTGGGAGAGGCAGTGGGGGTTTCGCCTCACAGGAACCAGTGTGTGTTTTGGCAGCCTTGTTGGATGGGAGGGGGAAACCATGCATGCATGCGCATACGCGAGCGCATATCTCACAGGTCTGTTGATAGAGAGATGAATCTAAAGCAAGGTGCTGTATCTGTAATCAACACATACCCACAATGTACACACACACCCCCATCACAGGTCTGCAACAGAAATTCCTTCAAAGTGTGTCTGTGTGTGTGTGTGTGTGTCGCTGTGTGTGGGTATTTTGTGTTTATTTAGAGTGGCCTCCCCTCCTCGCCCGGTGAAGACGGATACGCCATCTCCGATCTCTGGAGACACAGACGTTAAGACTCAACAAAAACACACACACACATAACCAGCCTCCCACAAACACATGCAGACACACACAAGCGTACAACAGAGAAGCTAAACAGCTGTTGACACACACACACAAACACACACACACACATGGAAGAGACAAACCTTACACAAGACAGTATCAAAGTCCGTCTTAATACATACTCTATATATGCTCACATAAATAAACGTGCAGATGCAAACACGCACCCACATGATATATAACCAAATCCACAGGCGATTATGAAGCAGTCTTGTGACTCGAGTTAATAATACAAACAAAGAAGCGCTATTGTCTCAGGCCTTCCATGTCTGAATGCTACGTTTGCCTGTCTGATCGTGATTGATGCATTTTGACTGGCCATTCAGTGTGAGAAGTTCCCCCGCCCACCCCATCCCTCCATTTCCATAAATCCATTCCCTTCGGAAAAGTCCCGCCTCCTTGTGGAAGGCAATGCATTATGTAGCTAGGCCAAGTATTAGCTGTGCCCAGTTCAGTCAGGTTCAGCGTAAAGGTCCATAAAGGCCACAGCAGGGTCACTCAGCACAGGCGTGCCATTAAAGTCTCTAACGCCCGTTGCCGTGGCGACAGCTACAGGCTGGGTCGCTGACGTGTGGTGTCGTACGAGCGGACGACCTGGGACTGAGACACCACGCCATGTTCCTCCTGTGAGAACGCATATCCATCTGTGGGAAGACCATAATATCAGAGTCAGAATTCAGCCCTCAAAAAACCATAATCTTCTAACCCTAACAACTCAAGTTCATGGTGTTCAATGCACACACACAGGTTTTATATTTGTATGTGGGTGTATGTATGTTAACAAACTAGCACTTACGTGACACGGTCTGCTGCACTGAGTTTGAGCGTCCCACGCTGGAGGGTGTTTTCCTGAAGACCCGTGTTAGCAGGTGGGCACGCTCATTCAGACTGGACAGATACAGACAAACAGATTAGCCCACCAATCAGAGCGCAGTTACTAAATGATACGCTATAGGCATAACACACAGATGATTGACAAGCTAGAGGTCAAATCACGTGCTGAGATATTAACAGATCGCTAACTACAATGGCATTTCTACGACACACTATACTGTAACCGCTGCAGGATATACTTAATGAAGTTCAGTCGAGCAGAACACACATTTACACACACGCTCCCAAAATTCCCAGAAATGGTTTCCCAAACCGGCCCTAAACAACTTTAAACACAGAACTGCATCCAAAAACATCACTTGAAGTATTTCAACAGCAATAAATTAACCTTCCTATCCTTCGAATAAAAAGCTATCAATACAAAAAAAAATAAACAGTTCACAGTTCTTAAATTAATGCACCTAATAAAGAAGTCACAGTACTAAATAAATGACATAATATCAATGAGGGAAAAAACGTCTTAAAAGTTTTAAAATGAACAGAAATTGTGCAACCGGACCCCGTCTTTGATAAACGGGCCCTGTGATGTTTCTCTGTAAACCAGATAAAACAGAAAATGATGCAAAAGGCAGTTGTTACGGTGGACGGAAACCTTACAGCTTAGCCTCATTTGCGCTACGAGAGGGATCGAGGGATAGACGTGGCACTCATTTGACTGAATAAAATCTGTGTATGAGATACGGCAGAACATCGGCCAACGAAAACTACGTCTGTGAAACAAATGACCGGTTAAAAGAGGTGGATGATGAATGGATAAAGAAATAAAAGAATGGAGTGATGTATAGGCTCTGTGGTAATCAGAGCTCGGTTTGTCCTGACATTCCTGGCGAGTCTTACGCTGGAGCCGCGAACAAACCTCGGAATATAATCTGTGGCGCGGGACAGTTGTTTTGATTAATCAAACTGGCAGTGACTAATACTGCAGACTTGGCTTAGACAGAAGGAAAATACATCATATCTGTCCAGCAGGGCTGTAAGCTGGGTTCCTGGGTCCACAGAACCGCATGTTCGATTGCCTAAGATCTCCACCTAACAAACTCCACCAAACTGAAGCTTACAGCAATTCTTTTGTTACAGGACACCCACTTTAACAGCTGAATATTTACTAAAACAAATGAAATTAAGTGCTCAGCTCCGGGGAAATAAGGGGGTAAACCCAAACAGGGCTAACAGCCAATATCCCTCTGATTACAAGCCCATTCTGTTAACTCCCTGCCCATAAATTAGTGGCCTAAAGACCACAGAACACTCAGAGGCATTACAAAAACTGCATAAGACTACACATACATCTGCCAAGTTCCTGTCTCATATAGAGGCTTTACACCAAACTCAATATGCAGCCCGATATTCCGCAATATCTCCGGGATAAAACTATTAGAGCTAAATCCACGCGATCACTCCATGCAGTCAGCCTTAAATCCACGAACACAGTGTGAAAACAAACACGTGCACAGGGAATCTGAACTGGAAACTACACACACACGGCGTTCACGGCTACACAAACCTGACCATCTTATTTCTGCCTGACATTGGAAAACATGGAAGTAGTAAAGGAAAATAGGAAAATAGATGATGATGAATGAATAAAAGGTTCAACGGAGGAAGGCAGGGGACACAGATCACTCCACATCCCTAGGAGGGTCACATTCAGGCAGGCTGTTTCTACCTGTGCGCATGCCTGCATCGGACTCTATAGCCAGGCTATGAATCCTCAGCTTTGGGCCTGTGGCGTTCAGGAAGGGGTTAGAGAATTAAAACAAACACATACCACCTCATTCTCAAACACAGGTCCACAAACTACAAGTTACAAACATGCAGGTGTAAAAAATGATAAGTGCCACATATTGATCAATAAAAGCTATAAATGCAAGATGGTTTCAAGAATGATGCGTTTGAAAGACACGTTTATGCACATACCTGCGGCCACTGGCATCTCTGAGGACAGCTGCGCCAGGGTCCACAGCTCGCGCCTCCAGTTCCTGGACTTCCTCCAGAAGAGTCTTCCTCACTGTGCGACGTCCTCTGCACACACACACGTTTTAATGATTTCTGGGAACATTTCATAAATGTTGTTTTATACTTCTAAACCTAACCATTGCAGGAAAGCTTTTAAACTTCCAATAAGTGAAAATTCTGTATGATTTATAAGCTTGTTTCATTTAACAATCATAACATATCAGTGAATACCAACACACCCGACACACACACACAGACTAACACACGTTGCCAAATCACACTACATTTTCTCCACACATACAGTGAAGTGTGTGTGGTGATACTCACGCGTTCCACGCCACGTCTTTCAGTAAACATGCAGTCGGCACCAGTACCAGGCCCAACCAGAAGCTCCAGCACTGCATCACCCTGCCAGCCTGCAAGAGCCATAAACAGATCATCACATGTCCATCAATGCCCAGCAAACCTGCAACCATCAATCAGTGCTGAGCATCTGACAGCAGCTGTCTGCAGGGTCTCCTTTCACCTGTGTTGGGGGGAAAGGTTAACAACACACAAATCTACTGCTCTCTGTTACTCTGCGTGTCTTAATGACCCAGTTAACGCTTGTAAGAACGTTTCTGTAAAGTTGCCATTCGGTAACAAAAAGTTCTAGGAACTATCAAAACATTTTTTGGACGTTGTATTATTGTTATTGCTTTGTTATAGGAACGTTAATCATAACTTTTTTTAGTATGACATTTAATGTTAAAGAAACATTTTATACACATTTATATAACATTTATGTCACCACAAGAATGTTTTTGATAACTTTGAGAGTACCTTTAGAGAACATTCTGAGAATTGCTTCTTAATACTACATACTGTAAATTAATTGTTACTTAACACTGTTATTGAAATATATAGCCTAATTTTTGTAAATATATCTTTTAATGTATTTGTATTATAAACTCAGTTAAGTTGTTTGAACCTCACTCTTTCATAATACATTATCATTACAATCACATTTAATAAAATCAATATATAGATTTCTGAGTAAATCCATATTCATTGTATGTGAAATTTCACTATGATTCACTCTTGAAAGTTAAAAACACAGATATAGAGTTGACATCAAGACAAAAAGTGTTTTAAACCTTGTTTTTTAAAACTTTGTGGAACGTTGTTATTATAAACTCGGCCTGTGGTTACTTGACCAGGCCGCTTGTGAGGACATGACTTGAAGAGAAATGACCAGTTTGTTAAAAATCCCACGGAAATGTTTTTTCTGGAGTAACTTATAATGTTAATCCCACAGACTGGAGCAAGTTCACGGTGTGCAATCAACTGTTCCCAGTGAGAGGAGATGGTTCATCCGCATCTGATATTCCCAACGGAACCCACCAGACTCGGAAAACCATTAAGAGACGTCCCCTCACGACAGCTGCGTAGACCCCCACAAATTCTAAAAAATACAAATGCTGATACACAGCGATGGAAAACATGCGTGTGTTTGTTCCAGCTCAGCCAACATAGAGAGATGAGATTAAGAAATAAATGGATGGACAGAGAGGAAGCAGGAGCTACGGTGCAGGGTAAAGAACGAGGGATGTCCCGTCTTTCTCTCTCTCCACGAGAACAGCTGCAGCGATACATGAGCACATTCCAGATTTCTGACACAAATCGAATTAATGGTCTGGAGGGTTCAGAGAGCTTCATCCCACCCCTGACTGCTCCACACTCCCACAGAAGACACACAGCACACACACACAGCACACACACTCCCACACACACAGAACACACACAGCACGCACACTCCCACAGCACTCACACACACCATGAGGCACCATGAAGTTTGTTCCAAAAGATTATTATGCTGCTTTGTGACAGAATTGTGGCACGCTGCATTGTGAAAAGCTCATTATATATACATATATATGTAATGTGTACATACAGCAGTTTCTATAAATATAAATATATAGAACTTACAATTAATTAATTGTAATTACTTTTGAGCTTATTCTTCCATATCATGTGTCTTATGAAATATCAAGTACAGATGCTGCCTGAAGTAAAGGCAGACAGTGAGACCAGTTTTTGAAACAGAGCCGCTATGTATATGTCCATGGGAACAAGGAACAACTTTTATGAAGTATTCTTCACTCAAACCCACACAAACAGGTGTCTGCAGTGTCTACAAACCAGCACACCCGCTTAAATCAACACTTCCAGGGTAGGCCGTAAAAGCCTGGGGCTCGGGTGACTCCGTGGCAGGTGTAGGGAGACAGCAAAATGGGACAGCAGGCCATAAATCTGAGACGGTCCTCCATCCTCTAACAATTTTAGGTTGTAAGAACTCACCTGACCCAGCATATCTGGTGCTATAGGAATGGTCGGCCATATAGCGGAGTAAACGGCAAAAAACAGCATCCAGAGGATCATGCTGCCCCATACGGCCAGATGAGAAAACTGTAAATGGAGAATAACAGAGTTTAACCACAATACATAAGGCTATAGACAGCTCTACTGTTAGCTTTGAAACTGCAAATTTTGTTCTGGTATCCATGGTAACAGCGACTATTATTTTTCTCATCTTGATGGGCCTTACAAATGAACCAAATGTCATCTCTGGACTGAAAATCCACAACCCGGGACTCTGTGTTGGGGGCTTTTAAAGACCCCTCTGATTAGCGAACCCAGCAAGAATCTCTATTCCTAACTATGGACTGTGTAGTTCTTCAATTGCAGTTCTTCATAGAGTTTATTTACTGGATTTTGTAAAAAAAAAAATCAGTACAAAATTTAAATTAGACTGAACAGATATTCCCAATACACACGACCCTATAGGCCAATATCTTTCAGTGCCTTAAAGAGACTTTAAACCAATTAAACAAGACAGCACAGAATTATATGATGGATTATTCATTCTGTCCTGTAACAAATCTTTATTAAGAATGTTTTAAAGTCCTTGAAAGGTAAAAAATACTTGCACACCCAGGGCTGATATAAAGGGGACGCCTGTGTTGCGCTTTACAGACGCACTGAAAATAGACTCCTCACATACATCTGTAATGAGAGCTGTAATCTCTGTCTGTAATGGAAACTGTGTGAATACCAAAAGGGTCTTTCCTTCATTTGGGGGGCTCGAGTGAGGACAGCTGAACGGACAGGGCACGTCAACGTCCCCTCAACACACACCACAGCTGGTATAAAATGTCCTGACATGGCACCGGTATAAGTTCTCCATCTATCTAAAGCAATGGCAAGTTCTAGAACATATAACCTTTCCTGTAAATATACTCACATAAATATCACACAAACTTTGAAATGTTCCATAATTTGATCTAATTTTACTTTAGATTTAACAGATTTGTTGTAATAAATTAGACAGGGTTTTTGCTGTGTAATGTGTTGCCAGAGAGGCTCACAGCTTTAAGCTCAGAGGACAGGCTGTGAAGTGTGTGTGTGTTGTTTGTGTTGGAGAATGGTGACTGACTCACCCTTGTCCACGCTGTGGTCTCCATCCCAGCTTTTAGACATACAGTTACCACTACATACTGTAACAGGAAGAGAGAGAGCGGTCATAAATAACAGTAATGATATGCACTCATCATTCTGTTAAAACGCTCCGTACAGTTTCACACACAAACCCAGATGAGAGCTTTTACACAGGCATCCACTTACTTCTGCCTACACACGCACAATCCACTACTTAATGTAATTACCCATTCACACACAAACACACACACACACACACAAAAAGACACTTCTCCTCATGGGACTCATGTATTACTGTTAATAAATTATTTTTCATGTATTACTATTAATAAATGCAGTCTAGTACAGTCTCTGAGCTCTATTTAATTGTCAGGGTCACAAACATACATACACAAGACACACACAAAGACACACACAAAGAGTCTGACATTTTCATAATGTTCTGTTAACTTACAGCCCTATAAAGACTAATTTACAGTACAGCTCAAAATAAACTCTACTGTAACTAAGTCCAGATCAAATTAATAATGAGCTAACAGGGAACACTCTCACGTTGACTAGTGTTCTTGAGTCAAAAGATCTCAACTCTGACTTTCTAAGATATTCTGGCCCCCAGATATGGCTTAAAGCCCTCCTTCAATGTAACTCAACTGTTTTTGACAGTTTTATTGTCCACAGGGCGAAAATGAAGCGAGTTTGATCTCTCAGAAAAGTAACAGTTCGCCCCACCTCAATAAACAGCATGTCACAAGATATCACTCATGTCTGTAGCTCAAATGGTGTGGGACAAGTTGCACACCCAAGTTTAACTTGGGGTTAGCGGTTTGTTCAAATCCTTAACCTCAAGTATAGCCAACAGTAGTGGCTAACTAGCTTAGCCTGAACCACTAATTAGACAAATTACTGTCACAGGCCTAAATGACAGACTTTGTCAATTGTGCTGTTTTTACACAACAGCCGACGAAAAGAAAATGGACATTTACAAGTTTACTGTGTAAACACTGGCAGCCAGCAAACAGAATAAAAGCACTAGAGAGGAAATGATGTGTGACTTCTCATTGGCAGGAAAAAAGATGTTAAAATGTAAGTTCTAGGAACGTTTAACCATTCATTCTTTTTAGATATTGTATTAATGTGACTGCTTGGTTAAAAAAATGTTATTTATGTTTTAAAAACATTACACTGACTACTTAAAAATAAAGTTGTGATAAACACGATAAATAATGTTAAAAAAGTTCTACTAGCTTTGCTGTATAAACAGTTGTGATAACTTACGTTAGCTAGCGTTCTGAGAATGTTTTGTAATGTTTGGCTGAAAACTCACCGTGTAGACAATGTTCCCCACGAACAGGTAGTCGACACTGTGGCCATTGTCAAATGGAGTGTCTAAAGAAACACAAGCGTTGATAAAAGATTCTCGGCTATTTACACACTGACATCTAAGTGCCCTGTGTACATGTATGAGTGTTTGTGATAGTTACCGTGCTCCAGAACTTTGAGTGGAAACCAAAAGAGGATAATGGAGTGAATGAGAGCATTTATACAGTGACCCCAAAAGACCTGGAAAAAGAGAAAGAGCGAAGTGAACGAGAAAAAAGAGAGAGGGAGAGTCTGTTAAGACAGCCTAAAGCCAAAAAACACACACAGCCCACACAAACAGTTTCTCTGCAATTGCACAGCTAGTTCAATGTCCCTCAGATCACCCCAAAACACATACGCACACACTGACATACACACACACACACACACACACACACACACACACACACACACACACACTGACATACACACACACCGACACACACACCCTCTTCTAATGAATGACTTTTTTATTCTTCACTCATGAATCTCATTAATATCTCTATGGTAATAGATCTGGACACGACACAAAACTGTGTCCATCTATTTAATCAAAACTGTTAACATTTAACAACAAAACTGCAAAACTTTCAGAAAAACACTGAAATGCATAATTTTTAATATTAATATTACAAATGCATGGGCCCTAAAAAAATACTAAAATACTCGACAACAGCCGACTAAGAAAACTGAAAAAATAATAATAATAAAAAAGAAAAGCAAAGATGTGATTTGCCAACTAATGGATTAAACACCATGCCAGAAATAAATACTGAATTTAGCCTGTCATAATAGTTTGAGTGCTGCTTTTTAAATGTGTCTTTGAGTTTTGATGGTTTAATGCTTTCGGCAGCCAATAATTCCACCAAACAAATTGTGGTTGGCACAAATCATGTTTATCCTCACTGCAAGTGAACAAACTTAATGTAGATTGTCCTGTATAGTCTTTCACTTTGCATAGTTTAGTATTCTCATAGCCTTTAAATAAGTGTCCATGTGCTTTCCAAGCTAACACAAATCGAGCTGTAAAAATATTTCCGTAACGTTTCCATTAATTACCAAAAATCTTAATGTTATTTTGAAAGTTTTATGATTAGTAACAAATTTTTTAGACTTTGTCTAGTCATTATTTCTTGGTTATAGGAATGTTGTTTAAACATATTTTAATTCGGTAACTTGAGAATAATGTTTTTGATATATGATAAGTAATGGTTAAAAAAAGAAGTTTTGATAATGTTGAGAACCTTTAGAGAACGTTAACCAATGTTCTAAAAATGTTCTTACATAAACGTGAGTTTACCTTGGTGTTGAAACCCTCGGCGTTCTGCGTGATGCGGTAGAGCTGAGGGAACCGCAGCATGTTCTGCTGACTGCACGGCCGGTCGAATATGCCCAGTGTGAAAGGAGGAAGTGCGGTAAAGATCTGTATATCACACACACACACTGTAACTGTATCTCTTAATTGATTATTTCCTCTATTTCATTCAATGTGCATAACTTAATGCCTAATATATATTTACTAATATATATATTAATGTTTATGTCTAAATTATTACTACAAAAAATAACTAGTTATCTGTCATGAATTGTTTCACTGAGTTTGTCACAATGCATTCTGGGATTGCCTTAAGCGATGATTAAGTGATGTGACTGGAATGTGGTTAAAATAAGATGTCTTGTTTTATGAAACAGCATAAGGGTTTGTCAGAAGAGAGTTTATGTTTATGATTCTTATAATGCTGTACAATGCTATCTAGAGAGAGAGAGAAAATAAAGACACAGAGAGAGAGAGAGAGATGCTCACCACATTGTACAATCCAATGCACCAGCGTTCAAACAGGATCTGTCCAGAGAAACCATTTACAAACGCAAACCAGAGCTGGGGATGAGAGATAAACGTGTTAAAAATACAAAAGAAAAGACTAAACAATAATACAATAAAGAAGAGAAACACAGACACCTTCTAATGGTGCTTTTGGACAAGATTAAACCCCAACCGTGTGGTCAACCACATGCTCATACAAATATACACTTGCTTTCCATCCACCACAATGTCTCTAATATGAAGATAAAAACAGTGAACTCTGACCTTTAAAGCTTCTCTTTGCTGGAAGCTAATCCAAACTAAGACCCCCATCCCACCCCCCCCACATAGGACAGATGTGATTACGATGATCACATTCCAAACATACAGAGACGTCTGAACATTTAAACAACCCTTCACAACAACTGAATACACTACACTCAGCTCCTACCATAATACACACATTGACAGTCTATTCATCCCAACACACCCATAGACTAATGGAGGCTTGGTGGGGGGCTTGTGTCTACACCTGTTGCCTTTTTAGGGGGTGGGGGTGGCACAGCTGACAAAAGCTTCATTGGAAAGATCGGTGACCCTATACCCTGCACACACACACTTATCTATCTAAATGGGGGGGCATTCCATAGACTTTTATTATATTAATACACAGCTAGTTATAAACAATATAACCTAACACTAACCCACAATACTTTAGCCCTTACCATGAAACTTCCTGCATGTTTGCACAATACACACTCACACGCATGCATGCATGCACATGCACACACAGTTCTAGGACGACACTGTATCTGGTATGCAGTTTAAAACTGGATGGTCTCAGCCACTATAGATAGGGGTCAGCGGCTCTTTGTCTGTGTCTTAGTGTGTGTGTGATGAAAAACAGGCAGTAGATGGGGCATCTCATTTATCACTGTCAGACACTTCCACAAACAGCTGCAAGCAGTCTACTTAACATACACCAGTGTGTCTGTGTGAAAGAAACACAAGCAAAAGAAGAATGTGTGCATGTTTGTGTGAGGGAATGAGAGAGAGATAGATACAGAGAGAGAGGGAGAGAGGGA